>CAJNDT010000314.1:7002-246366 GCA_905221615.1 Symbiodinium sp. CCMP2592
GTCTCAGCAAAGCGCTCCAATCATGGTTCCAATACCTCCGCCGGGGATCCAGTACATCGTGCGAGTCAGTGCGTTGGTGGAGAGGCCTCGACCGCCACCATGATCTTGATGATCTATCTTGCCCTGTGCTCTTACTGCACACAGCGACTGCAAAGGCGAGGGCTCTTCTATCTTCCTGGGATACAGGGAGATCATTTTGCAGGGACCTCTACCTGCCGTCACCGACCAGGCTTCACCCTGCTGCACTTGAAAAGAGCACTGGTCGACCCTACCGGGAGCTTGCATTGTTGAGTATAAGTCCTCTGTGCCTCGATTTTGCGAATTGTGCTGCTCTCAGCCCTTCCACTGACTCGCCTTGTGCACAGCCCTTAGTTGTCTGGACGTGGTGCACCTACTGGACATACGCCCTGCTAGCCTCCGACAGGTGCTACGATTCCTCCCCTGTGTGGCCGGTGTATCACGTCTGTGCCTCACAGCCTGCCGCATTGCAACCAGAGCTTCTATTCAATCATGGTGATGCCTCCTGGGCAGCCCAGCACTGGGCCACGAGCCAGCTTTACACTGGCACTGGGGCCCAAGCTAGCCTTACGGTGCCCCAGCAGTCGTCCTGGATCGCTGTGATCAGTGATTCCCTTCTCATTAAAGTGCCATGGCCCACTCAGATCCCTCCTCCTCGGAACTTGAGGTCATGCATCTTGTGGGAGCTCCAACTGCAGAACCGGCCGGACCTCCGATTCCGACACCTGTGGCTGCCTGTGGCACCCATGTGCCACGCACCCCAGAGACTGCTGCTATTGGTTCCACACCACCTGGACCTGCGCGACGTGCCCGACGTAGTCGGGGAGGAGACCAGCACTCACGAAGCAGAAGCCCACTACGCCCTCACTCCATGTTCTGGGAGGTTCCTCCAAGGACGACCAGACCAGTTCGGGGGCAAGTTCTCACCAGCTCTGAGGGCAGACAGGAGGTTACCTTGGAGATACCTATTGATGTCTCAATGCTGGCAACGACGACTCCAAGCACGGTCCTGGCCATTACCATTCGGCTGCATCCGTATGATGGAACCCCCTCATCCTAGATGTGGGCCGGTGTCTGTCTTATTTTCTTCCTGCAGGAGCAATGGCCGGCTACACTGTCCCTCTTCAGGTGGGTCGGAGCTCTCTTTTCCCCACCCCATGCATTGGGTGCAAAAAGTGCCGCTACCTTTTGAGCGTCTCGCCTGTGAAACACTCCTTGCACGATGCATGGCCACCTGTCCCGTCATACATCCTGTCGTGCTCTATCAGCTTGCCGCCAAGGTGGGCTCCCTTTCCAGGACACACTTCAGGAAGCCAGCGCCTTGGTCCCAGCATGTCCTCAGCCAGTATGGTCTTCCCACATGCCAGCAGTCTGTGACACGACGAACTTGGATACCCTTCCATCCTGGCCGTGTGGGCCTCAATGCACCGTGCTTGCCGGAGTCAACCACAGTAGTCTCTAGTGCCTCCTGCCTCTGTAGTTCATGGCTGAGCAACCGAGTGCGACCATGGCCGGGACCCATCGTGCTTCGCATGCCACTACTACAGATTTGCCCGTGTCTTTCGATTACGATAAAGACACAGGGGAGGAAACTCGACAGGAGGACACCGACCCCAACTCTCCTACAGAGGGAGACCTCTTATATGCTGCCCAAGTGGCAGAGCAGGCTTATCGACGCTGGCAAGCAGAGATCCGCCCTGAGGTTGTCAACTTGGCACCCACTCCAGGCACATTGTCAATTCGACAGGCCAGTCGTAGCAGAAGCCCGCGGCGCTCTACTCCACCATCTGCTTCAGCACAGCAGGCGAAGTGCACCAACTGACATGCTGCTAGGTAGCGAGGTCTCACTGCATTACGGTGATGGACCCATGCATTTGGCACGGATTGCGCACCCCTCTGCGCTAGCGAAAAGCAGGCCTGCCTCAATGTGGATGCCCAGCATACTCGATCCATGGCCATCCCTCTCCTATTTGGCTCCCCCAGGTCCGAACAACGTGCTGGACGAGCACTGGCCATTGCAGGAGCACTCTCTTCCTCCGGACGTCGGATTCTCGAGATCTGGTCTGTCTTGTGTGCGACGTAACTGTTGTGCCCTGCCTCCACATGCTGCACCATACCGCGTTGTTGATGTTGGCTCAATGGTTCATTGCTCCAGGCCTACCCTTTTCAGCTCCCCATGGAGCCCCTGGCAGTCTGCAAAACTGCCCTGTCTCGGCTCTCTAACTGAGGCCCCTCGGACACAGTGTGGCCGTGAAATCATGGATCGACGAGAAAGGCGAAGACAACGACAAAGCCAACGGCCCTGTCAGCTCAACCGCCTATACACCGACCTTGAGCCTGAAGCTACGGATGTCTCCCCCGCCGGGGCGACCAGCCCATGTGGGTCAGCAGCGAGACAATCTGGAGGTACCTCTGGTGATGTCAATAATACCACCACTGGGGCACCTGCCGAGGCTAGGGACCCTCGTCCCCCGAGCAGTCACTTCGGTCTACCGACCAAGCCAGATGGTGGAGAATATTGGCTGGACCCTTTTGGACCACCGTGCGCTGAGGCGCAGCAACAACCAGCGAGCTGCAGCGACTCAGATTTATCAGGTGGAAAACTCAACAACCACCTCCCACCACCATCTACTTACGCCCCTACCTACGGGGGCCCGCTGACTCCTCTCACGACACCTCCTTTGCCGGCCTGGGCTGCGCGGCCATTATGACCAAGGCGACTGGACTGACCCAGGATGCAGCCTCACGCCCTCGGACGGGCTCTCGGACTCTTCCGGGAACCAAGCTGAAGGAGCCGGATGTTTTTGCTGGCCCAGCTCCTGTACAGCCCGATACAGAGCATACCAAGGCCACTGCACGACCTCGTCTCCGCCGGGCCAGGCAAGAGGGCCAGCAAACTAAAAGGATCGAGATCTCCAGTGATGAAGAGAGTGTATCCACCCTCTCATCCTTCTCCGACGAGCTCGGAGAGTACCCCAGTGAGATGACCGTGGGCAGCCTAGTTCTTCGATCCGTGCGACCAGTACCGCCGCCAACGACACTACCTACTACGACCATGGCCCCCGAGCAGGCACCTGTTGTGGCACCTTCTGCTGATCCGACGCAGCCCAATCAGAAATTTTCTCTGTGATCTTTCGAACGCCTGCAGATATATGTACTTCACCATGTGAGCAACTTTACATACCTGGCCATACATACTGTACACAAAAGGAAAACGTTTGGTGCGCAAAAGGAAATGTATGCACGCGCACATCGGTACCAAGTTTTGCACCCCGCCAAAGTTTCGGCGAAATGTGCAATGCAGTCGATACTTTACCAAAACTCACATGTGACATGAACTGCATCAGAACAAAGCTTCACTGGCCAGGCACTCGCTCACACAGTTCAGCACATCTGCAGGTTTCCACCACTGTCCTCGAGTACACGATGCACGATTGGCATCGGCAATGTGAAACATGATTCTGCCTGTCTAACCTTCATACCTTAGGCACCTGGTTCAAGCGATGTGGATCTCTCACTATCCACTGCACTGGGATTTAGACCTGGATATTCAAGGTCCTCACAATCATCAAGATTTGTGGCATTCGGAATTTCACAATAGAAGTCCGGATAATATGATTGGCGCCAAAATGGCGACGGTGATGCAGCACTGAATGCTGCGCGACATGCAATCAAGCATCAAGGAAATGCCAGCTGGCACACAAGTCAAGTCATCATGAGCATCGCACAAGTGTGCATTCCAAGATAGCAAGATGCAACTGATTTGTTCCCATCATACATATTCACACGATCTCATAGATCTGGGGTGGATCCCTTTCACGGCGCATCTGTGCTTCAGCACGGTGTCGGCAGTAGAAGCACACATTGAAATTGCGATACGGCAATCTCGTAGCACGCTCATGCTCAGTGATGCGAATCACTCTAGATGCACTTGCAAGTCCCTGACACGTCCTGAAGATATGCACTCTACGACCTGCGATCGGGGCAACGAACCACGACATGTGTGGGTCGACCTGCACCATACCTTGCATTGCCGGCACGACTTGCCCCTGGGGCGCATCATGAGCATTATCATCAAGAATGTCATCGTCACGATCCCCAGCAAGTGGAGCTGGGGCAGCTTGCACATCAGTGAAGTCACCATCAAGCGGCTCTGGCTCAAATGACCTCGGTCCATCAGGGCCTTGCTGCCCTCGCTCAAAACCTCGTTCATCTGTGCTGCTCCCTGCCGTGGGGCCATACTCAGGATCACAACCGGCACAGCTCGAACCGGCTGTGGGCTCATCAGCTGCACACTCCTCGTCTTCCGACTGAGGCTCATCAGAAGCGTCACTTGAAGCTGGCTCAGTTGCCTCACCCGCATATTCATCAACCTGCCTCCAGGAGCTCAACACATGATAAAACATTGGAACTCCGAGGCATATGCACAGCAACTCTAAACCAACTAAGACTAAGAGTGCAACTAGGATCCCGGACCAATCTACGCTAATCACAACCTGAACCCATTGCTGCTCACTGCGACATCCCTGCAGGAACATGGCACACACAAGGACAGTGATTGGCACAACGAAGCTTCCAAAGCGCGCAGTGGGGCTCAAGGCGTTCGCATCATCAACCGGAGAGGCTGCGTCGGCACTAGGCAACGTGAGTAAAGCGGCGATCATAATTCGTCGAAGCTGACACTTTGGAACCTTGGCTCGCTTGTGCGACTGACGGAATCGCCTCACAGCCTCCTTCATTGCCTCTTTCTCAACCTGCGCTGACATTTCAGCCTCACCAACATACTCACCTTCGGGCTCATCATACACATGCAGCAGATGCTTAAGGAACAGTGTTCGGGCGCGACTCAACCCTTTAGTCCCAATGTCTGCTACATTATAATCCGTAGAAACCTTGTTGGTGGCAATGACGCCCTGTTTCACAAGAAGCTGCTGCCAAAGGATACGTGTAGAGAGATGTCTGATCTTACCGACTCCCTGGCGCCGAAGTGCGCCCAAGGCAGCCGTGCTGTCGACATGATGCTGGATGCACGGGCTCTCACTCAATCCTAATGCAAACCTCACGCACTCTCGCACCAACATGGCATCACTCAACACAGATGCTGATGCCAGGAGTTCGGATTCTCCTGAAGACAAAGCTATCACGCGCTGTGTGCGCGAGCTCGTGGTGAGCACATTAGCTCGTACTGCAATCACTCCTGCAGAAGTCGACTTGCGGCTCACCTGATCTCCAGCCCAGTTGGCGTCACTGAAGGTTTCTACCAACACATCGTGATCAAAGTGATCGCCCAGGAGGCCAACGCGTTCACCGCGATTGCACAACATCAAGCCCTCATCACAAGTGCCGTTCATGTACGCCACCAGGTGGCGCAAACCCTTCATGCTCAATTCAGTGGGCGCGCTCATCTTCGATGCGAGCATGTTGATGCTGTACTGGCAATCTATGCAGTCATGAGCAACGTATAGCAGCACACCGATACAACACCTGAAAAGTTTTGAATCCGCAGGGCTCAAAGGAGAGCTGCCATCAAGCTTTTCCAGATTCACTCAAGAACGGGGCCTTCTTCCGGGCCTCTGGGCGGATCTTCTGGAGCCTCTCGAGGTACTTCGGATGCGGGCTAATCAGCAACTGGCCCTCAGCAACCAACCGAAGCTTGCGTTTCAAAAACCACAGAACATCTCCCGTTTTCTGCAGAACCTCAAACTTGATTTTGTATTTCGCAAGCAGTGCAGGCTTGAGCTTCTCAGTAGCATACTTCAATGTAGTGAAAGACAGCATGTCGTCCACATGAAGCTGCATTACGCTCTCCAAAGCCTTGGTCCTCAAGAGCGTGGGGTACGCTTCACAGGCTTCCACATCCAAGCTTGAGCTCAAGTGGTCAAGAAAAGCACCATACCACTTCTCAGATCCATCACGCTGCCCCGGCAGGAGCTTGCCCAGGGCAAACTTGACCTCAGGACCTCCACCTGTTGGCCGATACACCACCTCCGTCGGAAATGACTGGTCAACAGTCAGAAACGCATCTGATATATCAACGGCAACCAAACATTTGTCAGGCTCGGTGCTGGTGGCATAAAGAATCGGAAGCAAGCGGTTCAGAAGGCATGAGGAAGCGGGAGCGAAAGTGTCCGAGCGCTCGCACAGCCAAGCAAACTCACGAGCCACATACCTCGCACGTCGAAGCCAGATTGGCTTTCCTTGATGCACCTTCTCACGCCAGTCCTTGACCATGCGCGTTGTCAGGTGCTTCACTTCCCCAGGGCTGTGTCCAGATAGGGTGCTTGGATCTAGCAGGACCCCAATCTTCTTTAAACGCTCGACCTCAACAAACTCTGCAACCAAGTCGATCGCATCAAGCCTGTCTTGGGGCATGGATGGAGGATCATCCCCATCACGAGGAAACATCAGCTGCTTCTCGTATTCTGACAAATCAACCTCCTCCGGCTCTTCCCAATCTTCGTCCTGAAGATCGTCATCCTCAAATCCTTCAACGAGCTCAGACTCAAAGCACAGCTCAGGTGATTCATCTTCATGGCCATACTGGTGCACAGCACGGATCGACTCGCCCGGGAATAAGAATGGGCACACAAGCGAAGTAGCTGAAAGCTGCACGCGATTGACATCCCCGCCAGCGCCGGGTGCTCCATTGTCTATGAAGCCAACACCTCCAGCTTCGTCGGCAACTGACATGAACGATTCATCGGCCGACATTGCAACATCACTCGACCGACGCGAACTACTGTTGCTGCTGCTGCTGCTGGGGTCTGACCCCGCCACATCATGTGGGCTAGCAGCCACATTCTCTGCCAATTCAACACCATCTTCGCCAGGCGCGACAACGGGCCCACTTGAAACCTCCGCCGGGACTGGAACCGGAACGGGTGCTGGTGGAGCAACACGCTTTGCGAGAACAAGCTGCGAACCAAGTGATGCAAGGCCATGCTCCGAGACGCACGTTTCGACTGACACGGCCAAGTCAAGGTCCCATGGATTTGCAAAGCGGCGAACGGATCCCGTGACATAGATCCCTGCGGGCATGCCTATGATGTTCACATCATTTCTGGATGTCTTTCCAAGCCAAACGCCCTTGATCCACTGGGCAGAGGCCTTGGCAGTTTGCAGAAAACCCATCACACGCTCGCCAAACAAGCATATGCGGCCCTCGTAGCTCGATGAGCGCACTCGCTCAAATGCAGTTTCATTCTGCTGGACTCGGAACCGATTCAAGAGCCAACACGCGTGCAACACTGACCACTGGAAAAGTGGGTGACCAACCTTGATCACTTCTTTTGTCATACCTGCACCTTCCTCAAGCTGGGAAATCAACACGCACGCATGCTGCCGCACTCGCTGCAAAGCCTGCTCGACCTCGCCGTTCGACTCATGCGAACCAACAGGGCTCGTCTCAAATGTAACTCCAATGTTCAGGCTCCTCAGCGCACGCTGCAAGTGATGCATGACATGAAGAATGGGCCTTTCATTGTCAGACTTCAGCTTGACACTCGAGTGGCCCAGCCAACAGATGAAGCGAGCTGCTTCAGTCACAAGAAATGAAGTGGCGGCACCGGCTTTGCTTTGCGTAGGAATGGCAAACACCGCTTTGCTGGCACGGTCTACGCAGAACAATACTGTCAAACTCTCATCACCAACTTCAGGCTTTGTGCTCAAGAGACTCTGGCCCTTCCGTGACAAGAACCCATAATCAAATGAAATAACAGCATTCTCTGAAGAGGTATGTGGAACCGAGGTTGCATGCGCATCCTGCCTAGCTCGGTGCTTAATGCAGATCTCGCACCAAGATTCATACGGCTCATGTGTCAACCGGTGACGCGCCTTGGTAGCCTCATCAGGATCGGCTGCAACAGCTGGCGCAGAAGGATCTCGAGCCCTTGAACTCGCCAAATTCGCCTCCACATGTTTGTCAACTAGCAGCTGCTGGGAGTTGATATGGTTCGTTAGGCGGCGCCACAACTGGCGGCGATTTCCTGCCTTGCTCAAGCCCAAACTAGTGCAGGCAGCCCTGAGAACTGTAGCTGACGACTCGCTTGTCACTCGAACTCCCTCAATGACAACAGTGTCAGCTGGCAACTGACCCTCAGGATTCTCCGGGGGCTGCTCATCTGCATTTTGGACGGCTTGTGCAGGCGGCGCAACGGGCGCCTCAGGAGGCGATAACTCCATGCCATCATTCCCGGCTGGGGATGCAGAAGCTGGTGCAGGAGCCGGCAACACGACTCCATAGTTGTCCCCTGAATATACAAAGCCAAGCTCCTCAGGTGACATGTCAGCCTTGTTGTACGCGAACGTAAGGCATGACTGAACCGGCTCACCTGCATCAAAAGGTTTCTCAAGCTGGCCTTCACCTGCAAGTGCACTAACATCCTCACTGTACTCTTCAAGATACCAGCGATCTGATCTGCGGCACAGGGTGGTACGTCTCCAGAGCAACTCATCAAACGGACCGAGTGTAGTGTTGACATGGTGCGCAGAACTAGAATGCAACACATAGCATGACGGTGCAATCTTGACCCATCCACGGTTGCGCTCCAATCCTGCAAGCTTGGTACCAAGAGTGACCTCGATTGCACGAACCTGCAATGGCGATGAACCTGACTGAATGGGCACACTTCCTGCACCTGGACCTGACCTGGCACCATCGGCTTGTGACACTGGACCTGACTGCGTCGAACTGCTCTGGAACACTGGACCTGACTGCGTCGAACTGCTCTGGGACACTGGACCTGACTGCGTGGAACTGCTCTGGGACACTGGACCTGACTGCGTTGAACTGCTCTGGGACACTGGAGCTCTCGGTGGGCTCATGACATGGCCAACCTCAGCGTGGCTCAGCATGCGAATCGTCCCTTGGGCACAGAAAGACTGGTGACGATAGCCGATTGGAACCGATTGAGCATCATTGCTCAACTTCAGCACATTGTTCTCAGGCCGCACAAACCAGCCGGCACGATACAACTTGCCTAAGCAAATCAGCGGATGCGTGACATTTGACAGGGCAAAGCGCTCATAGAATCGGCACGGTCCGATCCTCACCTCAGCAATGCGGAACTCTCGCACACGCAAAGGGTTTCCCTGGGCATCTGAATAGCGCATGTTGCTTGCAGCGTCATCTCTCACTCCAACACTGGAGAAACGAAGTGGAAGGGCCGAAACATCGGCACCTGAGTCGAGGATAATGTCCACTTCATCATGCGTAACGGCTCTAACTTGCGGGCCTCGGCCCAAACACATCTCATTCACAGCTTCAAGACAGTCATACTGATCCTCGAGGCTCATACTCGATGACCGGCACTCATCATGGTCATCATCTACAGCGCACCTGATCATACGGACACCCTGTCCAGCGCTGCAACCGCTTGAACGTCGTTGCCACTCGTCATACGAGTACGTATCACCATCATCATACCACTCATCGTATGTTTCAACTCCATCTGAGCACTCATGATCATCCACCTCATCAAGGTCATACACAGTCAAGCTGGGTATAGGCTCGTTGTCCAACAACGAGTAACGCAGTGGAGTTCCAAACGCCACTCTGCGCACAACGGTCTGCTGGCCCCCAGGACCTTTTCCACCTGCTGCCTGACCTGCTGCATGCTGACCTTGCTGCCCGGCACCTGCTGATGCTTGCTGTTGCGGCTGCTGCGTGGGTTGCTCACCTACCTGTCTCAACTGCGGACAGTCACGTTTCCAATGACCGGTCCGTCCACAATTAAGGCACACATCTTTGCCTTTGCCTTTGCCTTTGGGCGGTTTGCCCTTGCCACGGCCTTGGCCTCCATCCCAGCCACCATGCTGGGGGCCTTTGCTGCTCCATGGGCTGCCTTTGTTGTGTTTGCCCTTTCCTTTGTCTTTGCCCTTGCCCTTATCATGGCCACCTTTGCCATAAGGACGATACGGCTTGCCCTTGTCACCTTTCCCCTTGCCTTCTTTGCCCTTGACACGACTGATGTCCATTGGCTGAGGTCCTTGGTCGCTGGAGGTTGATGTCCCCAGCTCAACATGCACACGATGGGCCGTCCAAGTCGTGGTAACCGATTCATACTGAAGGATGCTTTCGCGGATCTGCTCGTAGCTAGACTTTTCTGTAAGCTGTAGTTGTATGTGTTGTTTCAAGTGACTCGGAAGAACCCTTACCAGGACCCCTAATCTAACATCAGAGGCTATGGCTCTCCCTGCTACCTTCTGGTACTCTTCAGAGATACGCTCCAAGGAGTTCACTTGCTCGCGGATGCTACGTTCCTTGACGAATCCCGGATAGCCCATGTACGCACTCAAGAGTGCGAGGGAACGAGCACGGGTGCGAGGGGCATACACCCCAATGAGTTGTCTCCAAAGTTCAAACCCATTATGCTCTTCTACAGCTCGAAGCATCATCAGTGGCCTGCCTTTCAGCAAACCTGACAAGATCGCATAGAGCCTGCGGGCGCGCACACCAGTGGCGCGAGCCATCTCACTCAATGTAGTCACAACATCAGGATGCTTCTCAATCATGTCCAGCTCGGACTCAAAGGCTGGCTCAGCATACAAGATCCACGACCTGAATCCATGTGCGAACTCCTGCCAGCGAGCAATGTCGGCCTCGTGGGACTCACTTCCACCGAAGCCTTCAGGGTATTTCAAGACCTTTGCTGCATCCGTGTACCCTGAGTACTGATGCTCACCACCACGATCATTCTGCTCTTGCATGCGCGCTACAGCACTAGCAGCACTAGCAGCTGCACTCGAAGCAGCCTGCACGAGAGCTGCAAGCTGAGTCACATCATTCACGCTCACCTGTGGCTGCTGATCAGCAGACGCCTGAGGTGCCTGCTGAACTGCCTCCTGCAATGACATAGCTGCATCACCTTGACCTGCTTCTAGCTGGCCTGGGCTCGCTGGGCTCGCCATCTCGAACACAGGAAGGGGCTACCCCAACACTGGGGTTTGGCAATGATTTGCACGACGATGGTTCGGCACCTGAAATGTCGTCCTCAAGATCAATCACCTCACGGCTCACACTCAAACGCGCGAAGGCGCGCAGTGGCAGTTGCGGTTCCTGAACAATTGCTGACGCTGACTCGGGCTCCTCCGCTCTATAAGCACCTCTTCGTAAGACTCCCTCAAGAAAGCTTCAAGCAAGCTCTGGTCTCCAGGCAATAGCTTGCACGCGTATGCAATTATCTCTGCCGCTGTTGACAACTGATTTAGCCTACGCTGATGATCCAATCTCAACTGAACCTGTCTCTTGCCAAACGAGTAATCAGAAAGCGATGGAGTACGTGGTTTCTCAAGCTGAAGCTCGGTGTACCCTTCAATGGCACGCTCCCTGAGTGCCCTGAGCTTCGCAGGACGATCCCAATCAAGGGTCAACCCAGACTCAACCGTCTGGACAGAGGCTTCAGAAGTAATGGCGGCAAAGAGAGGGGCCTCACTACACGTGTGGGCACTACCAGCTACACAGGAACCTGCTATGGGCCTCAAAGGTCCGAAGAGCGCACTAGCGCTCCGCTACCATGAAATTTTCTCTGTGATCTTTCGAACGCCTGCAGATATATGTACTTCACCATGTGAGCAACTTTACATACCTGGCCATACATACTGTACACAAAAGGAAAACGTTTGGTGCGCAAAAGGAAATGTATGCATGCGCACATCGGTACCAAGTTTTGCACAATCAGACCTCTGAGGCATCACGATCCGAGTCTGGACACCCATTCGGTCGTACGCCCCTACCCCGACGGCGACCAGCCCAAGTGGATCAAGGGGAGTCTGCCGAGGGTATCACTCCGGCTGGGGTAATCTATCAACTACCGAAGAAGGTACCCAAGAAGCGGCCGGCTCCAACAAGCTTGCCTTCCCAGGAGCCTCCTGCCCCAACATCGTCTTCGAAGACTTCGGCTTCAGATGAGCTCACTACTACAGGCACCGATCGTGCTGAGCTACATGCCGCCGACACCACTATGGCCCAGGAGCCTCAGCCTCCTGACCTGGACACCATGGTCACTACTGAGCCATTGCCTACCACCTCAACTTCGAATGAGGAGAAGCAGCCAGGCCCTCAGGAGAAGACGACAAAGACCTCGAGGCCAGCTATGCAAGACGGTGGCAAAACTACATGCAGACCACCACAGCTACCGAAGAAGAAATGAGGACCCAAAACCAAGCTCAGCCAAAAGCCGCGCCCAGCACAGACTGCGGATGTGTATGATCCCGACTACAAGCCTGACGCGGCCAGTCGCCCAAAGCGACGCAGTAAGTGGCTGAACATCAGACTTGAAGATAGTCCTAATGAGACCCCCAAGCGGGGCAATGACACAGGTGACTCGATTTCGGCTAGTGCTGGGTCTAAGGAGACCCAGTCAGCAGCCTCTTCCTTGCCCGTATCGTCCGACGGTGCAGTTGCGATGGAGGATTACATGGCACGTTCTTGTACTTATTCTCGTACCTACGTGTTTCGAAATTTCGAGTGCCAGTCCGAAAACCAAGGTCAGGTCGCCATCCTGGCTCTCATCGATATGCACGCCAGCTTAGCTTGAGACGGTGTCTCTTCAAACGCATTCGCTTCCTACTGGAGTTGTGGCTTACGCCAGGCTTGCATTCAACTCAGCTGCTTCTTAACCGTGTCCTCCAGGTCGGTCAGTGCCGCCTGTCCAATGGCCTCGGCGCGATCACTGTCGCACACCTAGCTTGTCTGTATCTGTGGTGCGAGACACGATTGCTTGCTTTCCCGTGGTCCTGTTCTCTACTCTCCCACATCGCACCCACGCTGCACACTACAACAGTCGCTGAGCCCGGTAATGATTCTGTCTTGACCGTTACCAATAAATGCCGACACTTTGTCCATCATGGGACCCTCATGAAAGAATTTTGTGACTCCTCCACTGAGCCGAGGGTTGAGTGCTGGAACCCACCGCACTCTGAACCTCCACTGCTGCCATTCAAGCTGATCTCGTGTCACAATGACTGTTCAGATAACAGTGGAGGGAAGCTCGGGATTCCTCAATCAGGCGCTGCTTCACGAAGCCGCCACCCCTATTGCACTACCTCTTCTCCACCCCCGCGTCTAATCCAGAATGCAACAGCCACAACCCCCGTTGTGGCCACGACCTCAGCCTTGCGGAGCCCCATGCTCTCTTGTAACGAGCCTCTCCGCCTACATGCGTGTACCAAATGTGGATCATTGCTGGAGATTTCAACACCAACCTGCAACCCAACGCCCGGATTGTCGGTGCCAGAGCTGCTCCCTTCATGAAAAGGCCACAACCGGACTCTAAAGAAATGATGGACGTTGTACAAGACCTAAGGCTGCTGCACCTCAATTCGTGGACCAGGCGAGCGAGGGCCACCTATCGATCGACACAGGGAAACACCCTCATCGATCATGTGTTCTTACGACAAGATCAGTGCGACGTCGCCGCTCGACAGGCTGGTCCCGTTGACTGGCCCCTCACGCGCTGGAGAGGCGGTGGCAGGCATTGGCCCGTCCTCTTTAGCGTTCCTGTGCCTGCAAGACCCTACAATTCCAGGTGCGTTCAACCACAGTCCCCCCTCGACAAAGCGGAGCTCCTCAGGGTATGTCGCTCAGCAGATGACCCCAGAGTACAGGCCTTTCGCCAGGATGTACGGGACTGGCTCGCTGCCAATCCCTGTAGCACCATCTCTGAAGTCAATCAGCATCTACATGAGACGTCCATTCGGTACTTCCCCTCTGCACAGAAGTCTGCCAAGACAGGCACCTGGCAACATCCAGCCGTCTCTTTATCAGTCCGACAAATGTGGGCAGCCTACAAGGCTTGGAAACAACCTCCACCAGGCCGGCAACGGCTCTTTTCAGCCTGGAGAGCCTATAGCCAATTTAAGCGAGCACACAGAGAATTCAGGCGGACCACACGGGCTGCCAAAACGGCACAGACGCAGGCACTCACCCTGAGTATGCAAGAGGCTACTGATAAAGGTGATGTCAGAGCGCTCTTTCGTCTTGCCGCCAGTCTTTCTTCGCAGAAACGGCGACCGCGCCTACAGCTGCGAGGGCCCCAGGGCGAGCTTTGGACACCCCAGCAACAGCTGGACTGTTTGAGACGACACTATGAGGCCCTATATGCATCTCCGGATACCACCTGCACCACGACTTCATCCACTGGTCCGCCTCTACCCATTACTCCCCCAACTATATCATTCCCCGATTTCAACGTCACTGAAGTTCTTGAAGGCCTGCTCAAGTTACCGCCGCACAAGGCTGCACCTCCAGGCAAGGCAACGAGTAGTTCTTGGGTCTTGTGTGCTCGCGAGCTTGCGCCGTGGCTCCATCGCCAAATCTCTCATCTTGAACAGGTGCCAACCGATTGGCGCGATGCTTGGATGAGTTTGTTACCGAAGGTGACACAGCCTATGAAACCCAAGGACTTACGCCCACTCGGCATCACTGAAATATCTGGACGAGTCGCCGCCGGCCTTGTGCAAAAAGAGCTACGGCCTTATCTGATTGAGCTCCTGGCTGCAGAGCCGCAATTCGCGTACTCACCAGGCAGATCCACCGATGCTGCCTTGACACGCGTCCTTGCACATTGTGATAAGGTCATTTCAATGTGCACTCCTGCACCCTACAACATTCTTGAATCACGCTTTGCGCCTGCTGCCAAGCCCTTGGCATCAGGGGGAGGCCTACAACTGAGCTTAGACCTTTCGAACGCGTTCGATGTGTTACCCTGGGCTTTGATAGATCGGGCGCTACGGCTTGCCAAAGTTCCAGCATCAGTCCGTGAGCTAGTGATCTGCTGGCACAAAGGCCTCACCTACCACCTGACAATCCAGGGTGCGAAAGCGCGAATCTCAGCAGGACGTGGCTTACGACAAGGCTGCAGGATTTCCCCACTAGTGTGGAGTATGGCCACTATTGTACTGCTTCAAGACCTGGGCGATCGAATAGGGGATCGCAATTGGGTGCGAGCTATGATCACTGCCTTTGCTGATGATATTCATGGCGGCGAGTTGATCACAACCACAGCCCAACTTGATAAACTCCTTATCAATTTGGGGCACCTACTTGATGTGCTGACTGATGCCGAGCTCAACATTAATACCCTCAAGTCGGCCTTCTTGTTACGATTCACCAAAGGCTTTGCTGCCACATGGAAAAGACGTCATGTTCAGCAGACCAAGGCTGGTCAAATCCTGACCCTGCGCACTCCAGCCGGACGCTTGTTCAACATTCCAGTGAAAGATGAACACAAATATTTGGGTCTAATTATCTCATATCAGCAGCCAGCTGCTCGTTCCATCACACATCGCATACAAGCCGCCTGGACCGCATATGGGCACCTTCGACCGCTCTTAACGTGTGCAAATGCTCCAGATTGACTCTCCGACTCAAACTATGGACGGCATGCATACCTGCTGTTCTAACATACGGCTTGCATGTATTGAATCTGACGGACAAGCAGATCAATCAGCTACAGGCTGTTGCCACCAGACAGCTTCGTGCTGTCGCAAAGGCCCCCTCACATCTCACTCATGAAACGACTGCAGCTCTCCACGAGCGCCTCAAGGTCAAATCTGTACGAGACATTCTGCAGAAGTCACAAGAAAGACTACTTGCCAATTTGCAGCAGTTACAGTGTGGAGGAGCTGTTCAGCAGGATACCGTCGACTGGTTGAAACAACACCAGCTACTTACTAATCCTGATCCTACTTCACATTTCGGGCCCACACTTGCGCCTCCCATTGCACCCACTTTTACATGCCCCGATTGCCAAGAAGTCTTTGAAAATTATCGACTCTTCCGAATGCACCAGTCCTCGGCTCATGGACTCAAGGCCCCGGCTCGACGGCACCAGGTCGGCTTCGATCGTGTGCAGCACTCAACTGCGGGTCTCCCTATATGCCGCCTATGTCATAAACACTTTTCCAGGTGGACTGGTTTACGTGCCCACATCGAGCAAGGGTGGTGTCCGCAGCTTGATCCGGATATCAACTCTGTGGCATCGGCAACGGCCCCTGCCCCTACTTTAATGGTCGAGAGGCTGGAACCCTCTGCTTCGACTGTCCATTTAGGTTCGGCCACTGCTTCACCCATTGCTCCACTTGCCACGTGTGAATCCACCCCTATGGCACAGCCTGTTGCATCGGCTGGCATCCTGCAGGACGTTACACAGCCACAACCTCAGGCTGGCACCGTTGTTGCACAAGCACCCTTCTCAGGATCGACTTCCACACATAAGCTGCAGGATGATGCGACTGCTGCACTCGGTCTGCATATGCCTGGCTCTGGCACCCAGACCGAAACACACAACCCGCAATGGCAGAAACGAGTTGGTCCAGCTGCCGCGGTCCCAATGGTGCAGCGTGTTGAACTTATGCAGCAGCTACGTACTCGGGGATGGCAGGCCGTTATGCAGGATCCTGAACTTCGTGATGAGGTCCGTCATCACTGCCCTGAGTGCTCACAGTGGTGCTCCTCTCCAGCCGGTCTTAAAGTACATTTGACACATGAACACCCACAGTGGCTTGCCTCGCAGGATTTTATTCTCAAGAGAGCGCGACTGCTCCGAAGAACCCTCACGAAGCCCTGTCATTTTTGTCTCGCCACACGCTTCGATCTCCAACAACACTGGAAGCGTTGTCCTGTCATTACCATTGCCTGCTACCTTGAGCACAGAAGCCATGACGCCACCTGCCACGACCAATCTGGCAGCCCCGATTCCATCGCAGACAGAAGGTCCGCCCAATGCCAGACAGCAGGAACTGGAGATGTTCGGCCACCTATTCTCCACCTTCAGCAACACGGCTACGAGTGGTCAGGCTGCGAACAAGCGTCCGAGACCGGAGCAGAAGGATACCGTAATGACTCCTGCACCCAGCGAGTCCTCGCAGCCGCGGCAGACGACAATGGCATCAACTCCGAAGGGCAAGGGCAAAGCCAAAGGACAGGGAAAGAACTCGAACAAGGGCAAGGGCAAAGGAAAGTCCAAGAACAAGGGTCAGCCGCCCTCCTCCGAGTTGTCTCCTCACAAGGATCCCTGGAGCCTCGACACCTGGACGGACCCAGACTCTTGGAGCACAAGCAGCTGGTCAACACCGAGCCACACGTCAACAGAGCACTCCAACAGTCTACTGATGCAGGTGGCAAAGATGGCACTTCGCCACGAGCAACAGCTCCACACTCTCCAGCAGGACACCAGACTATACATGTACTTCAAGCCCAATCAGGAGTACTCCGTCCTTCCCTTGATGCTCCAGCTCGCGACGGAGTGGCGACAGACTATGGAGGCAACTCCGGAAAAACTGACCATGTCACTCAGGGAGATCATGATTCGGGGACTACTCAAAGAGTGGAAGACCCGACTTCAGGCCTTTCAACGGAGCGAGGAGACCAAGACCACGGCACAGCGACTTCAATGGTTGGACAGCTTGGGCCACTGGAACCACATGCACTGGTGCCCGACCAAACAGGAATTGGTGCTGACAGAACGGACAGAGTCTCGGTCCACAGAGGAGATCTTGAACATGATTCAGGAGATGGAAGAGCTGATCACAGGGGACTCCATCAAGACCTTCAAATCGATGCGACAGCTCCGGGAGACCTACCAAACGGATTGGGTGCAGTTCCTGGTGGAAATTCAGCTACGAGGGCCAGGAGACAAATTGTGGACTATTTTCAACGATCTTATCGGCAGTGCAGCGCTCCACCTGCTCGCCGCCCGCCTTCGGCGGGATCGTCACCCGTACTCGGGCCTCGCTCAGAGCATCCAAGCCCAGGTCTGGTGAGGTCCGCTCCTCAATGCTCTCTCCTTGGATTCCCTTTGCAATCAGTCAGCTTTGCAAATCCGAGTGCCACCACGTGCTACATGAATAGTGCCCTACATGCCATCCTTCATGTGTTAGCTACCCTTCAGCCGAGTGATCAGGCTGCTCTTGGGCAACTGTGTCACCTTTGGGGAGCAATCCAGCGCCAGCCTCGGAACTTTGATCCAAGCCATAACTTGCATTGGGTGATGATGATAAGCCCATGGCCACGGTTATTTATGCAAAATGATGCTGCCGAATTCCTTGCTCATATGCTGTGCAGACTGCGGCTACCCTCCGTCGAGGGGAGGTGGGAAGCCCGCCGGATGGATGCAGGCCACGGTTTACAGCTACATGATGAAGGAAGCTTGCATCATGCACTACCCCTGTCGATTCAGGGACAAACCAGCCTAGCCGATTGCGTTCGGGCCTGGCACAAGCAGTCCAAGACTCATGCACTTGCCCCGTATCAGCGCATCAACACCCTTGGCATACAGCTCCTCAGGTTTCGCACTCGTGCAACGCATACTCAGCGCCGACGACCTGTTGGTAAGGATCTCAGACCCATCACTGGTCTCCTCGATGACATCCATGTCCCTCAATTCTGCAATACACACACTCTTGATGTCCATCCTCGTCGATTTAAGGCTGCAGCTCTGATTTTACATCGGGGAGCGACCATCGACCAGGGACACTATATCTGTGTTTGGAAAAGTGCCGACACTCTGCTGCTTCTTGATGACTCACGTACAGCTCGAGCTTGCACTGCAACAGAGATTGCTGCTATTCCTGCAGAAACTTATTTGATTTGGTATGTCGCATGCCAGGACGACGGCGAGATGGATTAGAGTAGAGTGTAGTGCATTCGCCATTGACAACCCTGTCATGGCCAAGTGCCCATAAGAGGCACCGTGTCGCAACATGCGACATGCTCAGACTCGCTTGGCGAAGACCTTCCTTCGTTGCGTCCGCAAGAAGATGTATGTATGTACGTATAAATGTAATATATTTGTGGATACGCATTGCACATGTATGTGTATATACACATGTGTATATTGTATGTGTGTATGTGTATATATATATATATATATATATATATATATTATACAGGGCTGTATATATGTGTAAGTATATCAGCTAGATGTACCTGGCTATGGGTAGGTGCACATGAATATAATCAGATAATATATGTGCATGTAGGCATGTAGCTGTGATCGATGGATAGATATGCTGTTAGATTATACAGTGCTGTTGGAATTATAGACATATACAACATACATATTCGGAACAGGAGCAATGACCCCGCCGACGGCTATCAAAGCTGCTTCTCCGGCGAGTATCAGCACGATCAGTACGATCAACAAGGCGCCGCAGCTCCGGAGACTTAACGCCAAGTCTACTTTGTCATCCCGGACCCCGACCTCTATGCACTCCCCGGGCCAAGGGTCATCACAAGGTTCGGCTATCAGCAAGGCCTCGCCACCTATCAGGTCCCCAGCACTTAGGAAGGTGAAATGCAAGGGAGAAGCGCCGACGCCGAAGAAGGCTTTGTTCAGGGAAGCTAGATTGCACTATTAATTATGTTCATGAGCATGATCGATGGTCTGCTTATGTAGCTTCGGTCCCTACCCTGCTGTACTCACACCCGAGGTTCAAGAATGCAATGATGAGTCGGCCCCGTCGGAGCCCACCCCAGACACAGGATCTCGGCATGGCATTTAAAATTTCTGGATCTCGTGTACGTGCATGTAATATGACCTGTACACATGCTGAGCTCTTATGCATGATTCTCTGGATGCAGGAGATGCTGCTGCCGATCAGGCGACCGCACCAACAGGAGCTCAGGAGGAGATCCCAGCAGGAACTCAGGAGGAGATCCCAACAGGAACTCAGGAGACCCCCACAGACACTCCGGATGAGGCCGTTGCAACCCAGAAGGACATGGCAACAGGAACTCAGCAGGAGATCCCGACAGGAACTCAGGAGACCCCCACAGACACTCCGGATGAGGCCATTCCAGCAGCCCAGAAGGAGATAGCAACGCGAACTCAGCAGGAGATCCCGACAGGAACTCAGGAGCCACAGACAGAAATCCATAGCATAGACACACAGTCGACTGTGCCTGGACTCGAGGACTCACAGCTCCCTCCTTGCATGGGGTGGTCTCACGATACACATGGTACCGTACGCGACATGCTGTTCCAGGCCCGCCTCGAACATCGATCTGCTGGGCGAGAACCTGTGTCCGGGTGATTCGGGGTGCCAGTCTGGATGTTGGGGTCGTCACGACTCGGCTTGGTTTGGAGAACCTTTCCGAAGATGACGCTAGTTGCTGGGGGAGTATGTTTCGTGACTTCGAAGCTCAGTATGAAGCAAATTGTGTTCTGGAGCGCGAAGTTTGTGCTGCCCAGGAGCAAGCCCTGACAGGGTTTGCGCTGAAGGAACAGCAGGCTGACGAGCTTAAGAAAATGCTTAGTGATCACCTGCAAAAGAAGAAGCTGTCCCAAGCAACCTTCGACAGCAAAGTGAAGGCCATCGAAGCAAACCTTAAGCGGTTCTACGAGGAGAGCCAGGTGGAAACCAATGCTAAGGTGAAGGATGCAGCGCTGCATCAAGACCGGTGTGCCGATGCACTCCTGGTGATGTGGGACAAGTTGCCTGTATCTGCCAAAGCAAGGCTTCCGGTCAGCTTGACTGACAAGGATGTCTTCGAGGACCCCGGCGACGACCAGGACTTGCTAGATATCGAGAAAGCAATGGAGTCGTTTATGAACGACATCACGGGCCCAAGCTCTACTCTTGCAATTGTGAAGGCTCGACTTGCAGCATTGCCAATATAGTTGGAATTACATTTAAAATCATAGCCCTAGCTACAGCCCATAAATGAGTATCTGATTAACATTGATATTCTTTTTGGCATTAATATTAATATATACATATATATATATAGAGAGAGATGTGTATAAAGATGAATGCCTGTCTGTAATATTATTGTAAATAAATAAATAAATAAATATATATATATATATATATATATAGATAGATAGGTACTTACAAGCCCTTAAGGATCCGGAAGCTTCTGCCTTCGAGTGCTTAAAACATAAGGAGGGCAATCGGCAGAAGAACGGCGAGAGCGCAGAGGACTATGAGAAAAGGTTGGCTCACAACCTTTACATGAAGTTCTATCGCTCTGTTCGGAGTCACTTGGCTAGCAATGGAACTGTACACATATACGGGTTGACTCCGATCGGGGTCCCGACAACCAAGTCTCAAACCTTACAACTCCTGAGGCCCTTACCTCAATTGCAAGCCACTGCTCAAGTCCCTTCAACCCTGCTAACTCCTAAATCCACAAGCCCCTGTAGCTAGGCTTCAACCCTAATGCAGCAAGCCCCGTAAACTCCTCAAACCCCGCAAACCCTATCTACATAGGCCTAGCCCGACCCCAAGCCCGCCGCCTGAAACCCCGATGCAATAAAGCCTCTCGCTAAACCCATAAATGCTGAAGCCCCCTTTGAACCCTCTAAGTCCCCGCAAGCCTCCTTGCTCGACCCCAGCTAAGCCCAAAAACCCGAACCAGCTAATTGCCCAGCTTCCTAACTCCGTATACGTTACCGGAGACCGTCCGCCCGAAGGTCCTTACGCTCGTATCTAAACCCTCGATAACCCTTAAACCCTGAAGTCTTATTACCTTAAATCTATACGTAGCTGAGGCATTGAGTGCCCGGCTGAGATCGCTGACATGGCGAAGAAGTCCAAGCGAAGTGGCCTAGCTGAAACAGAAGCATGGCTTGGCAACGGCCAGGCAGATGCGACACCAGAAACAAGAATTGCAAAAAAAGTGCAGACCAGGGGATACGGTTCATACTAGACCGTCCCGACCTTCCTGGTGACCCCGAATCCTAGCTGCATCTAGTTTTAAATTTACCAGTCATGTTGCTGTCTTGTTGCAGTCTGCCTAAAGCTATAGTATATTATCTTTGGGGGGACTGCACGTAGTTATTGCCAAGGAGTGGCAGCTTATCCGGGTCTGGAGCATGACAAAGCTGCAGAAGACGAAGGAGGACACTGTCGAACAGGAGGTCGCAAGTGACGCTGTGAGACTTGACGGTGCCCAGACTCAGCAGATCATGCCCCTAGTTTGCATATCGTGCGGTGTCACTGCATTCGAACGGTGTTTGTAGTCGTGCCCACAACGAATAATGATTTGAGGAATGCAGGATCTTTCCAGCAAGGCACTGCCAAGCACTCTGATTTTTCGGCGATGCCAGAGCAGTTTCCCGAAACCGCAGCCCTGGAAAAGCCGGAGAAGAAACCGGCGGCCCGCAACCGGACCAGACGGCCCACAACAAATTGTCTGATCTCCAGAAAAAGGCGAAGGATGCTAGGGAGTACGCGACACAGGTGGATGCGAGCAACATGCTTCCAGGCTGAAATACAATAGACTCGCGAATCTTGAGAAAACTGTTTGAACCTATGCTATATTATACCAGTTCAGGCCGGCCAACATCCGCTCCGGCTACAGCAAGGAGGCGCAGGCCTTCGCCGAGAAGATGGAGGCCGACCGCGAGAAGCTCACGGCCGCCTTGGCAAAAAGAGTCGCCGGATGAAGCCGAGCTTGCTGAGTTGTGCACGAGTGCTGACAAAACGATGGGGGAGCTCAAGCTTGCCCTGAAGACCATCAAACCGGTGGTCGTGCCTAGCTTCGCAACATATGTTCAGTTACATGAATGGAGCTTGTTACTCAGCCGGCTTAGCTGCATGTGTCGCGATTTGTGCATCTGAGGCGAGGAGCAACAAAGCTGCAGCTAATCCCACAGCCAAGCAAAAGGCGAGGCAGAAGCAGGTTAAGAAGCAGACCGGCAAGAAGTGATCGAGAGCTCGATCAATGTTGGGCTCCTCGTTTGTGTGAAACCTCACACAAGTTTTGCACATATGGGCTGGCAGCTGAGTTTGTGCGGGCAGAGGAATCCTCTAGCATGCATATATGCCTCTCTATATACCAGATATCTAGCATTTTCTCCTAGGGTCCTCCAATGCAATCAATCTGCCTGCCTCGGCACACGCTGACGAGCCTACCACATGTCTGCAGCTTCCATAAAAGACTCGAGCAACTTGCAGTTCTCCGCATGTGAACTTCGAACACATAACCCAAGACATGCAAGCACCCCTCCGCAGATGGATCCGGTACTACCGCACCGACGCCTATGTCGAGCTACTTGCTACGTGAAGCTGGCAGTGGTGTACCGTGGTTGCACATATGCCCCGCAATCTTAGCACGCAGTATACACATGACTAGTTTATATGTATGTATGTGTATATATATATAGTCCAAAATACATGATAGCCCGGAATAACTAATATCTTCAAAGACCGCTATAAACCACCCAATTGCAAGTCATGTGAGTACTGCAGGGGATGTCGTACACGAGAGTCCGCGACATTAGCAGAGTCATGAAGAAGGACTGTCCTGCTCCAGTCGATAGATCAGCAGCAGCATAAAAGCGCCATCCGAGCACCTGCTGGCAGGAGCTCAAGCAGACCTACGGGGTCGAGATGGTTGGGGGCACACGCCAGGTGGCTGATATCCAGCATGCCCAGAATGCCCAACGCGACATGCTTCGGGCCTTTCCTTCTTCGGAGCCTTATCCTACAACTAATTCGTTGATCCGTCATGAATGTATATGTACACTGCATCTACTAGTACTGCAGTCGTACATGTTTTCTGAACAAAGCTTAAGGTGCCCATTCGCTACGTCCTGGTCCCTATGCGAAGGTCAATGAAGGATGACACGGTGGTGCAGAGGATTGTATCATATATTGCATATCAACTATCCTGTAGAGCCATGCCAGTAGTCATGCTGTATTTCGAAGCATGTACCGTGTGCACAGGAAATTGCCATTGGTTTTGCCCCACGAGTTGATGGCGGAGCTCAGTGCTAAG
Source organism: Symbiodinium sp. CCMP2592 (assembly GCA_905221615.1). NCBI lineage: Eukaryota > Dinophyceae > Suessiales > Symbiodiniaceae > Symbiodinium > Symbiodinium sp. CCMP2592. The sequence continues at coordinate 30,746 of CAJNDT010000314.1, forward strand.
GGCCACTTGGAAACTGGCCGGCAGGCCGAGACCAACAAATTCTGGATGCACATGGAGGAGACTGGCTTCGAGCACCCTTGCATCCAGGATAGGACACACAGACCTGTGAGTTTGTATGGCGATGATGCTCAGTATGATAAAAACGGCAACAAGCTGGTGATTTGCACTCTGGGCAACTGCATATCTACAGCGTCGCACTCTATGGCTGCGACGTGGCCGCTCTTCGTTCAGAGAGAGGTAGCTAACTTGATTGAGAAAATTGTCAATGGACTTTACATATACCCTTTCACTTTTCCAAGAATCGAAAGCATCATATGTGTACGCTACACAAGTAGCCGAGGGCCTGTCACTTGGATTCGACACTCTGAATGCCTACCTGGCCCCGGTGCCTTTTCTGCAGCACAGCAATGTACACTAATCGGATTCTAGAGTCATGTGTAATTTTTTGTTATAACCCTAGCTACCCAGCTGAGATCGCAATATCCTTGAATATTCTCTTCCATGGACGAGCGCCAGCCTCCCCGCTACACCTCGAAAGCGAGTTCACCCGGGACAGATGGGAGAATGTTATCAAGCCGAACCTGAAGGAAGAATGCCTAATCAAGGATTGTGGCGACGAGCCAAGCTGCTTCGCAGTCACAGAAGTTCGGGGCGACTGGAAGTTCGTCAAGGTGGATTAAATTTGTGTTATTTATTTAGCAAGAAACCGACGACTATGTAGAACTAGCTAATTATATATACCCCCTAGAAGGCCCTCTACAACATGAACGTCGGCTGGGACAACAAGTCCATTTGTATGCACTGCCACATGAAACTCCGCGATTACATTCAGTTTCCCTACAACTTGGACAATGTTCAACGACGAGACAGGGAGAGCTTCACTTCCTGCCTCAAGCCAGACTCCACCGGCGAGAAGTGTGGCCTGGATCAATGTAGCTATTGTACGTACATTATTTAGCTAAGCTATGTAGACCAGAATCGAACCCAATCGATACCACATTAAAGCAGGTGCACTGCTTTGGGTGGAGGGCATGCGGCACAATGCCATTCGTTGGTGCACCCTCCATGTTATCAACTTCGGTTATGCTGGATGGGTTGGAGCCACTACGATGGAGTACCTTCTGCAAAATCACCGCCCTACGAGCAGTAGCTGGATCTTAGAATAATACCAAAACATCTATATAACCTTAGACCCTTTTGCCCTATATGTTCATGGTAGATCAGATGTATGATACTGTATAATAACGAGCTTAAGCCTCGATCGATTCTAAAACCAAGACCCCGAACCCAACACCTGAAGCTATATATGGATCAAAGATCCTAGCCTGAATTTGGCCATAAATTATTAAAGACGCTCAGCCTTGTATAGTTGGCTCTGTGTATATACAGATATGTAGATGAATCTAAAGTATACATATCGGTACCGATTTATCATAGAATACAGCATATGTGATCGTACTTAATGGGGATGCAATCTGTGGCCTGAAAAAACTATAGCTATATGTATATATATATATATATATATATATATATATGCTACCCCCCCCCCCCCAGATACCAATAGAATTGTGTGTTTTGTGCTCTAAACCCTGCAATTCATGACACCAAGACACTCGAAGGTCTCAGATACTTCTATTGCACGACCAGAAGGTGATTTTGTTCATCCCCTAGATCCCGCAATTCAAGACGCATGCATCCAGGAGGCGCTTAATACAGGGCCAGGCAAGCCTGACTACATTGATGCCGTACACATACAGGATGCTTCAGCACATGATAGGTAGTAACGGTTTAATGGCACCCTCTGTATTACTTAGACGTGCCTCTAATCTATCACCCATCCTTCCTTATCACACGCTAATAATAGTACAACCCTAACACCAACAACTACCACTACCACTCCTCCTCGTGCTGCTGCTGCTGCTATTACTGCTACTACCACATTACTACATGTTTAGTTAGGTCTATGTGTTTCAGCGTCATTCCACATCTTGCCCCAAATGTATCCAGGCGACCTTTTCCTAGACCATGTCTTCTCACCATATTGCTCCTAAATTTCGTATCATGATATTAAGTTAAATCCTGTCACATATCCAACTATTATCAAGATGGTCATAACAAACCATCACAAGAACCGTACTACGACTACAATCTACTACTGATACTACTACTACTACTACTACTACTACTACTACTACTACTACTACTGCTGGTACTAACTACTACTACTACTACTACTACTACTACTACTGCTACTACTACTACTACTACTACTACTACTACTATCACTACTATCACACTACAACTGCTACTACTACTACTACTACTACTACCACTACTAGTCAATCCATAGTATTAAACACGATTACTCTGTACCGTTATCCTGTTATACTACTACCGCCATACCCTTATGCTAATCATCATATTCCTGCCACAATGCCTTAAGCAAGCTTTTCCATCCTATCATAAATCAAAAAGCTACCCATATTTATGGGTTTAGATGTAATTAAGGACACAGTATTAACATATCATTCACTTACATCAGTCTATCTCATTTACCTAACACACGTAAACAGTGCTCACTGAAGTAATCAAATATCACACTCATCACCCTAAACATAAAACGTCAGTGAGACTGGCAACCAGAAACAAAACACACCCTTCTACCATCTCCAACAAACACTTACAAAAATAAGGGTACATTAACTAATCATAGTGAACCCCAGAAAGTTGAAACATTGATTTAGGGCGATTAGTGTTTGATTTACTTTGCCTTTACTATAAGGGCATTAGGATACTGATGTTTCAACTTTCTGGAGTTCACTGTAGAATAATTTACAATGAAACCAGATCTCAAGTTGACGGCAAAACAAAAATCTGCTGTAAGTCAAAGCTAACAGAGCGCGAGAAGAAAATCTGGAGTGCGTTTTGCGCGGGCGCCGCGCGCGTGACGGAAACCTTCCAAAAGATCGCTTGATTGAGACAGTACAGTGGTTTCGTTAATTTTATTGTAAAAGTGCTGTACTGTCCCAAAAAAATCAATCCTTTTTTGCAAAAGTGCTGTACTGTCCCAAAAAAACCAAAACAACCAATCTTCTACAGTCTTGGAGCAGCTGCCGTGTAGGGGCCTCCAATAGATTGGTTTTTTTGGGGACAGTACAGCACTTTTGCAAAAAAGGATTGGTTTTTTTGAGACAGTACAGCACTTTTGCAAGAAAAGCAACAAAAAAAACTGTACTGTCCCAAAAAAACCGCGCTAGTTGCGTTTGGGGTGCGTGGGAATGTCTCCGCTGCGTTTGGGGTGCGTGGGAATTTTGGCGCACTTTTACAACTTTGAGAACTTCTAGAACTTTCAGAACTTTTAGAACTTTTGGAACTACTAGAACTTTTGGAACTTTTAGAACTTTTAAAACTTTTAGAACTTTTAAGACTTTTAGAACTTCTAGAACTTTTAGAACTTCTAGAACTTCTACAACTTTTAGAACTTTTAGAACTTTTAGAACTTTTAGAACTTCTAACTTCTAGAACTTTTAGAACTTTTAGAACTTTTAGAACTTTTAGAACTTTTAGAACTTTTAGAACTTGTAGAACTTTTAGAACTTTTGGAACTTTTGGAATTTAAAGAACTTTTAGAACTTTTAGAACTTCTAGAACTTTTGGAACTTTTAGAACTTTTAGAACCTTTGGAACTTTTAGAACTTTGTATACATGCACATATGTGCATGTATGTATGTATGTATGTATAGATATACATACATGTACACATACACACACTTACAGTATAAATATACATAAACAAAAAGACACAAACACATACATGTACATATCACTACATATATATCTGGACATACACACACATATGTGTATATATACAGGTGTGTGTGTGTATATATTTACATAGATATATACATACATCGACATGAAGTATGTATTGTATGTCTGTAGATAAATGTGGGAAATGTGTATTGTATGTCTGTAGATATATGTGGGGGGGCTTCGGGCGTGTTTGGTGCAGCCTTGCTTCCTGAAAGGTGTTTGCTCTGATGATGTCTGTGTATGGTTCCGCAGTTTGAACCCTTCTGGAATTGAACTTTTAGAGCTTTTAGAACTTCTAGAACTTTTTGAACTTTTAGAACTTTTGGAACGTTTAGAACTTTTAGAACTTCTAGAACTTTTACAACTTTTAGAATTTTTACAACTTTTAGAACTTCTGGAACTTTTAGAACTTCTAGAACTTCTAGAACTTTTACACCTTTTAGAACTTGTGGAACTTTTAGAACTTTTAGAACTTCTAGAACTTTTAGAACTTTTAGAACTTGTAGAATTTTTAGAACTTTTGGAACTTTTGGAACTTTTAGAACTTTTAGAACCTGTAGATCCTTTGGAACCTTTAGAGCTTCTAAAAGTTCTAACAGTTCTAGAAGTTCTAAAAGTTCTAAAATTTCCAAAAGTTCTAAAAGTTCGAAAAGTTCTAAAAGTTCCGCAGTTTGAACCCTGTTGGAATGTTTAGAAGTTTTAGAACTTCTAGAACTGTTAGAACTTGTGGAACTTCTAGAACTTACTTTTAGAACGTTTAGAACTTTTAGAATTTCTGGAACTTGTACAACTTTTTCGACCCTTTAGCTGCTGAAACGCCCACGTGCCCCAAATGCAGTGAAGACGTTCCCACGCGCCCCAAATGCTGTCAACCCAAAAAAACAATCCTTTTTTGCAAAAGTGCTGTAGTGTCCCAAAAAAACCAATCTATTGGAGGCCGCTACACGGCAGCTGCTCCAAGACTGTAGAAGATTGTTTTTTTTGGTTTTTTTGGGACAGTACAGCACTTTTGCAAAAAAAGATTGGATTTTTTGGGACAGTACCGCGCTTTTTCTAGTTTGCGGAGAAGTGTGATGCAGAGCGAGTACTCAAGTGCTGAGCATCCTGCTGCTATACTCAAAGTGGTGCAAGCGCCCTCTAAGGCCACAAAACGTTCATGGAGAGTCTTGTCACAAGTCTCAGCCAAGAGGGTGCTCGAATGCTCTGTTTTTTGTCTCATGGTGCTGCCTGCAGAAGGAAAACACAGGAATGTATTGGTAACTGGGGGGGGGTACCATATATGTATACATCATTATAATGATATATAGTAGCCCTATTAAGAGGAGGAGTTGCCCTTCTTGTGGGGTGGGCACGGTCTATCCCTGGGTGATCGGCTTGTACGTGCTTTTCAAGACTTCGCGTCTTGGGCGCGGGCCAGGGGAATCCAGTTGCTCAGTCGGTAAGATCTTAAGCTTTGTTACAACCATAGGAGAATCATTAGTTCTAGGGGTTCTAGTGACACTGGTGTATTTGCATTGGATAATGGAACAGGCATTCTCAGCCGCCCTTCAGCACGACCTTTTTCAAGGGAGGAGGAGAAGACTTTCACGCAATGGCCGCCAAGGGCTACAATGCATGGCTTATAGTGTATCTTAGTATACACAGAAGAATCTTAGGCTAGTTATATGGCCTGGTACAATCTCTAGCTAGATCTAAGGCAAGGTGCATTATCGCCTGGCTGTCCGATACGATGTTGCATCTCCTACATGAGCTACCGGAGGACCCTGAGATGCGACTGCTGGCCAGCTGTGTGTGTGTGACCGGCTACAATAGTATAATGTCTTTCAAACATAACTCGCGATCGTGCAACCTCGAATCGCTATGGATGGAACCTGATCTATGATCATAAATCCCTAGACCCTAACCTGAAGACTTGAACACGCTCAGGTACCACCTGGCCGAGCTCTTCAACAAGATGGAGCGAGAAGGCGAGAACCAAGGTTCCTGCAACAGGATGCGGCAGACAGGATAAAGCAGCTTATTGCCACTAGGATATATACGGATCCCAGCTTGCAATGAGGTATGTTCTATTTAATAATCTCGATCCCAGGATTTCTCCACCACGAGCTACGTTCGGATGGCGAAGCGAATGGTCGGGGCAAAGATCATGATGTTCCCTTTGAAGCCGAAGCTTCACGCAGCTTGGCCTATCATGTGGATTTGGGAAAATGGGATTCAACATGCCAAATTATAAACATCCGAGGCCATGCAGGAGCTGGCCTACTGGACTGCGGTTGACCGTCCCACTGCTGCATTCATCATATTGGCTAGCCAGAATATGCAACTGATAACAAATTGTGTGCAATCCTTGTACAGTGCACTTGCGAGCTTGCAACCCAGGAGTCAACCCCCGGAGCTACCATACCTTCAAGGATGAGGACTTGAGCGGCAGAATCGTCAGCAACCTGTCTGCATATGCTACATTTGAACACAAGTCCATGTTCCAACCCAGGAGTTGCCAAATGCACCAGTGCCCGAAACATGGAGGCTGCGGTTCTCAGGAGGTACTACAGCTGGTGCCGTGGTGATTATTAATTTATATTGTGTCTGGTCCAGTGCACTGCTGTTCACTACATCCCTGTGAATCTGCTGTAGTATCCGAGGCTGGGGTTCTCGCGGGCAAACAACTTTGCATCCGATGATGAGCTCGAGTGAAGCATCATATCTTCAGAGGTCTTAATTAGTGCTTTTCCAGCTAGCTGTGCCAACTGAGAGTGCCAATCGGGGGCTCAAAACCCCTAACCCGCGACCCCTATATGCCCTACAGCTCCATTTTCCGTTTTAGGCCTATGAAGTGGTTGGATGGAGAGAGCTGATGCACTTGCATCCGCTTGATCATGATCGACTGCCCGGTGCGCCGAAACAAACATGGCGGGCAATTGCTGCTAGGGTTTATAAGGTTTGGCTAGGTTTAGGTTTTAGGGTTTACCTTGTGTTTAGGGTTTAGCTAGGGTTGCGGTTGTAGGGTCTAGCTGAGGTTCAGGGTTTAGCTAGGTTGAGGTTTCAGGGTTTCGCTGGGGTTGAAGGGTTATCTCGGGGTTAAGGTGTAGGGTTCAGCTAGGGATTTTTTTAAGGCTTAAAGCTATAGAGATTGGGGTTTGGCTAGGGCTTAGGTTTCAGGGTTTAGCTAGCTAGGGTTTCAGGGTTAGCTCGGGATTATGTTTTAGGGTTTAGCCGGGGGTTTGAATATAGGTTTAGCTAGGGTAGGGCGTTTAAGGTTCAGGCTTCAGGGTTTAAGGTACATGCATGTTCCATATGTATATATAGCTCTATGTTACAACTATAAAGCCCAGTGTGTACATGTATTTTCGTGTTGCGATATATGTACTGTATAGTGATCACCCTCGGGCTGTATTACTCGAGAAGCTTCTCGTGGCTATAGATGCCCCAAATGCGAGGCTTGGCTTGGCAACACTCTGAGGCGGTCGGCTGATAAGTTAGAGTTAGAAGTGCTAGGATGCTGTATATGTTGATCGGGTATCGACTTTCAATCATCAAGCCATTCGTTCGTTCATCTTGCAATTGAGGAAATTTAGGCCAAAATCACCGAAACCCAATACCAGCGTTAATGCGTTATTTGCGAGACAAGGCATTACTTCCCTCCAGAGCCTTGCAGAGCAAGGCTTAAGGAGCATCAGGGTTTGAATCTAAAGTTAAGCTCTGAATATTCCACCCCGGCAGTACATTTAATGTATGGTTGGTATCCTGCCTGTTTGCTTTGATAGTATAGCTCTGCTAGGTTGTTTCTTCTGTATATCATAGTGTAATCATCGTGTTCAGTGTGCTTGCTGATATCGTCTATGCCATCGATCATCCTGCATTCAACGGGGGCATCTCTCTAGACATATCCTCTCTAGATGTTCCTACGGTTTTGAAGTCGTCCTCCGTCGTTCCTATCAGGTTACGCACTGTCTCTCTGGTCATCGGTTGCCTCTCTTCTCTCCCATAATTGAGGCTGTCCTTATAGCAGCTAGTCAGGGTATCTATCCAGCACTCGTGTTTCACATAGTGCTTGACCCTTATGGCTTCAGCGAAGGTTTCGTATTCGGGGTCCAGTTCTGTTTCGATGAACCTGTAGTATATACCTATATTATCGGAGTTGCGCAGTTTCCTGAAATTTTGGGGTTATACCCCTCACCGTCGCCATCTACCACGGTAGCGCTCCTCAATCTCAACGCATGTATATAAAAAATGCCTCTAAGTCCAGTAATTGTTTATAGCAGGGTCTTGGGTTAATATCTTTAGCACTTTCATAACCAGTTTCGGCTCTTCTTCCTGTGTGATTTCTTCCTCACCTGCATTCTATCTCTACAGTAGCCCTTACGTTTGCCACTTTCTCCTCTTTGTGTATAGGGTAGTACGGCGCGCCACGTCTGTGCCTAAATGACTGCTTCATGCCATTGGAGATGATTGTGAAGAACATGACTTCAATGGAGTATGTCCTCTTTGTTGTTCTTTCCTTTTGTCAGTGTTCTCCTTCTTACTGGCTTCCATTCTTTCACCTAGTGGCTTGTTTGACTCGTGTCTCTCCACCAGCTTCTCATAGTTTGCTCGTGCTTGTTCTTTGTCCTTCTGGGTGGTAGCCGTCACCAGTTTATCATCTCAGAAGCGGTGCTGACCTGAGCTATCTTACGGTCCTCGTAGAGCTCCATTACATCTCTGATCTTTGCTTGGTCGTCGGTGTTAACCTGTTTCTGTTTGCCCTCAGTGTTCCCTCTATTGCTTTCTGTTTCTTTGGATAGATTTGCGTGTCATATATTATGTAGTTCTCATTTCTGTAAGACACTCGTTCCTTGAAGTGTTGCCCATACTTTCGTTCTACATATTTCCTCTTTCTGCGTTTAAAGTAGTTAAAGGCATATTCCTATATATACCATTATTGGAAATAATGGTAAAAACCTCAATCTATCACGATATAATCAAGGATCTAAACCCTGATGGCTACACAATGGATAAAATCGAAAACCAGATGGCTATATTCAACAGGTTGTATTACTTGAAGCTGAAACAACAGGAGGGGTATGTAGAAAACAAGAGAGAGAAGGTCAAAAAGGCTTACCGCAAAAGGCAATAGCACAAAAGATCAAAGACAACAATATATAGATTAATGAGTTTTCCAGCCCTCAGGATGTACCGACTAAAAACCCCAAATTGTATTTTTAAGAAAACGTCAATTAAACTATTTCATTTTAATATGTATTACGAACTCACAGGCTGAACGCTGGAGCGCCTTGAACTGGTTCTGCTTCTTATGTATTCGATGGTTTCCTGCGATCGCCTGAACTTACTACACTTTGCGGGGGCGTAGCTTCATCAACATATTCAATGGTTCTGCTACTGGATGACTCAACTGTCAAAGGGTTGGAACCTTGAACGCTTATGACTTCTTCCGCAATTGAGCTTTCCGCTATTGGTAATAAGTGTCTTCGGCTCGTTGAACTTCTTTACTTCGACGATGGGTCTGATGGTAGGGGGGACTCGTCCTTTTTATTCGGTAAAGGTGCTTCTGAGCTTGAACTGTCTCGGTTTACTCCTTTTGGGGCTTCGGCCTGGGTTTACTCCTTGTAGGTTCACAACTTGGCATGGCAAAGTCTGGTCGCTGGCGACGTGACAGTGCATTTCATTGGCGGACAAAGAGAGCGGAAGACTCAAAAAACTAGCGGAATCCACTACAGCATCAGGGGTACTCGTCCATAATCAATCGGAGATGACGGCATATCTTGGTCTTGACTGCTAGATCAGCTTCCAGCGTAGAGGCAAGTTCAGTGCGTAAAGACAGCAATGACGGCGGTATACATGACAAAGGCTTCTTAGCAGCTTCATCAACAGCAGCATGGTGGTGGATAAGCCATAAACCATGAGTGTTGCAAGCAAAGAGTATCGATCTGTGAGCTTTGGTCCAGAACACAGCAATAGCACGTCCTGGTTTGGAAGACAAGAGTCGTGAACATGTACGAATCAAGTCCCCATCGCGGTGTGTGATCCACCTTTCCTCAGAATAACCAGAAACCAGAATCTGATTGACAATCTTTTCAACTGCTTGATTGTCTGTATAGATATCCGCTGAGGGCACAAAAGCAATTGCAGCATTGACAGCCTGAACTTCTGCACGGAAAAGTGTCTGTCTCCTTCCCGGCAATAGCCCAGCGCACAGAGTTGTATTACGAGGACCTGCATTATGAGCACATGTGACCGCCCATCCACAAAGCCTCAAGAAAGGACATGTGTTGTTGATCACCGGCGCATCTGTAAACAGGCTGAATCGATCTGCATCAACCGGTGGCTGCAAGATTTTAGGGTGTTCAAGGTCATCAACGGCGTGTTGGTATTTGTCATAACCCTGCAATTTTGCGAAAAGACCTGTCAACAGCATGTAATGCGGCTTCATACAGATATCTTTCCAATCTTGGTGCTCTCTGACCGAAAAAGTAGCAGGGCATTCATGAACTCTATGTTCCAGTGTATCCACAGCTCCACAATGGCAACAAAACTGCTCGTCAGTTGAGTTCACATGTGACTGCCTTCTTTGAGGGAACCGATTTTCCACATGAAGCCTTCCAAAAGGGGGTCCGGGAGGACAGGGTACTGGGACCGAAACACAGAAAAGTCTTGCAAATCAGTGAAGTTCTTCTTGGTGTGTAGGTGCCGCAACAAACCTCGCTCCCAGTCTGCAGAAACAATATCAACAAATTGAGCTGCAGAGATTTCCCATATCTTGAGGACCCAGCCATCCACCGAAACACATGTCCCATCACGTCGAAGCTCCCATCCCAAGTCATGTAACTGGTTTTGGAAAAGCGATACCATGCCCTTTGTAGATCTCTTATGGCCAAATCCAAAACTTCCCGAAGCATTCAAAGATCCTTGGACATTAATCTCAGAGAGGCCGCACATCGAGATGTCCCAGCAAACAGGGGGGTCAAGTAGTGAAGATGATATTGTTTCCTCTCCCACACAGAGTGATTGCGTTTCGCCCTGACTTCCCGGACAAAGTCCTTGCCAGCTGCCCAGGTTTGGGCACCGAAGAATACCAGGAGTAGTATGCCACGTGTAATAATCTGTGTTTTGATTTCTCAGACCAAGGCATTGTATAGAAGCCGATACAAGAGCACCTTTGCCTTCTTCCAACACTCATCACGAATTTGGGCAGAGAGTTGTTTGGATGTCTGAAATTTATCCCTAGTCAATTGAAGTTTTTGACGAGTCCAAGAACGAAGCCCTGTCCACTCAAGATTCGTTGCAGCTTCTTAGCCAACTGTTGTTCTGTGGCAAATAAACCAGATTGTCCATTGACAACAGGAGACCAAGATGTCTTTGCTCCTTTTAGGGGGACGGCTCCGTTTATTCCTTTAAGGGATTCGAGTTTCGGTCTGGGTTTACTCCTTTAATAGGGCTTCGGCATGGGTCCTTTTAGGGTTTAGGGCTTCGGCCTGGGTTTACTCCGTTTTACGGTTTCGGGCTCCGTTTGTTCCTTCTCGGAATTGAGACTTCTTGTCTTAGGGTTTCGGTCACGGTTCAATATTTTTGCGGCTTCGGCCTGGGTTTACTCTTGGCTTCTTTCAGTAGGGTTTCGGCCTGGGTTTCGTCCATCTAGGCCGTCGGTCTGTTCCGCCTCCTTTTTATGGCTTCCGGTTTCTTTCAAGCTTACCTTTCACTTCTTTTAGGGTATCGGGGTCGGTGTGCCATGTTTTCGCTTTGTACCTTCTTTCACTACGGTTTCGGTCTGGGTTTACTTTTTATATGGCTTCGGCCAGGGTTTGATCGCTTTGGGTTTCGGCTTTCTTTCAATACCTTTCGTTTCTTGCAAGGTACCGGGTTGGGTTTACTCCTATTTTGGTTTTGGGCCTTGTTTCATATATTATTAGGGTGTCGGTCTGGGTTTACTCCGTTTAGGGCTTCGGCCTGGGTGTGATCGTGTTCCGGGTTTCGCTTTTCTTTCAAGTTTACCTTTCGCTTCTCTCAAGGTATCGGGGTCAGTTTACTACACTTTCGTTGTCGGCCTTCTTTCATTACGGTTTCGGTCTGGGTTTACTGTTTACTCCTTTTAGGGCTTCGGCCTTTGGGTTTACTGCTTTTAGGTTTCGGGGTCCCTTTACTCCGTTTTGGGATCGGGCCTTCATAGCTTAAGGTTTCGGTCTGGGTTTACTCCGTTTAAAGCTTCGGCCTGGCTGTACTGTTCCTTCATTCGGGTTTCGGTCTGGGTTTACTCCTTTTACGATTTCGGGCTCCGTTTTTTCCTCTTAGGGATTCGGACTTCGTATTTGAAGGCTTCGGTCACGGTCGGGGTATACTCTTTTTGGTTTACTCCTCTGTTCTTTCCTTCGGGTTTCGTCTCGGTTTTCTCCTTTGCAGCCTTCGATTTTCGCGTTTCGGTTTCGGGCGCAGTCCATTTTACGGCTTTACTCCCGGCTTCTTTCATTAGGTTTTCGGTCTGGGTGTACTCCTCGGGCTGGGGTTTCCCCTTTTTAGGGTTTCGGCGTCCTTTCAATAGTCCGTGTCGAGGTTATATGTATATGTTTTTTGTGTATGTATATGTCTACATATATGTGTATGTATGTCTATATGTTTACGTACATGTTTCGTGCATAGCCATATGCATAGGTATAGGTATAAGTATAGGTCTTCTCATTCGAGACTGTTGCTTCCGGACAGTTAAAAGGACACAAGCGACCGCCTAAAAACACACAAGTGACCCTCAAAAAAAGACGCAGGTGACCCCCCCCTTCCGCCCAAACTCTCTTCACAAGAACCGCGAGCTTCACTGCAGCGCTGTCAAAATAGATTTGACTTGAGTCTTGCCACTGCTTTTTTCTTGCTTTCGTCGTGTTGGAAACTTGTGGCTCCAGGCTCCCGAAATTTCGGAAAAGTGCGTCCTTATCATCACTACCAGTCACTACCCATCACCTCACCGTCGCCATCGTTGAATCTACATACTTGCCGACTGGAAATGTAAATGGTCTGCAAGGGGCCACAAGCGCCTCCACGTTCAGGGCTTTCTGCCAGACTGGAGAGCCCCTGAGGAAGCGGCAGTCCGCAACAAGGACACTCCGAGACGCGAGCCTCTCTCTGCGGTCAGTCTGAGGCACAAGCAGAGAGCTTGAGATGGAGGTGGTGAGTCGGAGCCCTTGACGCAAATTTCCGAGGTGCTTTCGGACCTCCAGGGCCTCGAGCTCGAGCTGCTCGTTCTCCCTGTGCGCGAACCGCCGTATGCAGCCATCGTCGCCCCGGCATGCCCCGGCCACAGCGCCTGCTTCCTTCCGCTGCTCCTCTCGTCGTCTCTGCGCCAATGCCAAGAGCCTGGAGAACCAAAGCTTTTCTGCAATCTCACTCCCGTCTTCCTTCTCGGGGACGGGCCGGGCGTACTCTTGCACCGCAAGTCAAAGATGGATTTCGCCGTGAAGTTCTCACGGCCACAGAGCTTGCTCTCCTTGGCGACCTCTCTAGCTTTTGCTGTTGCTGTTGTGCTTGACGTGCCTGCCGCATGCTTTGCCACTTGCGGTTTCGCTCGTGGAAGCACGCGAAGGCATGCTCCACATCCTGTGGCTGAGACCTGCGCCTTTTTGCCAGCTCCAGCTCCGTTCGGAGTCCCTCCTCAGCCGCCTCGTCTCGTCGTTGCCTCTCCTGGTCCTTTTTCTCTTTCACCGCTGTTTGCCACCTTAGCTGCCGGTCGTAGACCGAGCGCGCGCTCTGCAGAGGTACAGCTCCAGTGCTCCGAGTCCTGCGACTCGGCGCCAGCCCGGTCTGCCGCCCGGTCTCCGTCTGGCCGGTCTCCGTCTGGCCGGTCTGGGGCTGGAAAGTGCACTCGCGCAGCTCGAGGTCCCTATGCTGCTCTCGAAGCTGGTGCTCCTTTGCGCGCTTCTCCTCGAGCCACTGCTGGCCACGACTGTGAAGGTCGTGTCGCGGAGACGATCGTTTCAAGGACGTTGCTAGACTTAGCGCGTGCTCCAGGCGATGGAGTGCCAGCGCCTGCGCGGCGTGCTGGCGCTCCGCGAGGCCGAAGCTGCCGAGACCGGGAGGCGCCTTCCGCTCGAAGCTCCATCGGGCGATGGAACGCTCCTTTAAGGCTGGTCGGGCCTCGGCACGAGATATGCTCAAGTGCCCAGAACTTGAAGGGCTTGAAGGGCTTGAGGGCCTATCCGGCCTATCCTCCGCAATCTGTGCGAAGCTGAACTCTGACATTCCTTCTGCTACGAGAAACGGCCCGGGCTCCGAAAGCCCGCGGGCGGGGGAGGGGGCCCTCCAGGGCGAGAGCGACGCCTCGCCCTGAAGCGGCCCTCGCCCTCGCTGCCCTCGCTCTCTTTCCGAGAGATCAGAATCCGTTTCGGTGAGCTCAGAAGGAACGCAGATTCCACATGCTTTGGCTTTGGGCCAGTCGACGTGGTCAGGGTCCTGGCAGACAAAGGGTTTTGAGTCTCAAGAAGGCTCAAGCGGCTCACAGAAGTCCTCGAGCTCCAGCTCCAAGACCTCCCCCACGCCGCCTTTCGCACGCTCGCGCTTCCCTCTGCCTCTCTCGGGACTTTCGAAAACGGCAAGACGGAACTCGATGTCTGCGGCCCAGCGCTTCCAGCGGCTCTGGTAATCGAGAAAGTGATCTTCTTCCGGCTCCAGACCTCGACCGCCTCGATTGCCTCCTCGCTCCTTAGCAAGGTCCTCGAAGTCCTCGTCTTGACCCGATCCTCTCACCTGAAACAGATTTTCAAGAAATCCCAGACCCAGAGCCCGCAGAGCCCACGGAGCCCGCGGAGCCCGCGGAGCCCGCGGCCTGGATCTCGCGCAGCACGGGCCGACTCCGCCTTGTCCCTGTTTGCTGCTTCGGCACAGCCAAACCTGGTTCGCATTGCTTCGCCATACCCACATCCACTTGCGAACTCACCCTGCAGCACGCCTTGAATCGAAACCAAAGATGTGTTCTCCTGCAAGCCACAGGCACCGCAAGCGGCGATGCGAGCAATGAGCAAAAGGACAGTGGGCCTTCCAGTCGCCCGTCCTGCAGCATAGCGAACAACGCAGCATCGCAGTTTCGCGCGGCATCTCGGCCTCGCTGCTTCATCCTCCAGCGTTGCCATCGCGCTTTTTGAACATTTAAGCTCCCACACACACTACGCTTGTGCCTCACGGCCATACAAGTTCCCCCCATGTCGAGTTTGAGCTATCCAGTCGCAGCCAGGTATTGCCAAATTTTGCACGAATTAACTTGGAGCCGCAAACATGCGATTCGAGATGAGTGTAACGCCGGGTTTACTGCGACTGCATGCTCTCGCCGAGCGCTGCACATACCAGCAGCAGCCTTTTGCTCACTGGCTGTCAGAAGATCGGACTGCCTTAGGCATCGGACTGAGCAGGACTGGGGTGGCACGAGGCGCCCATGGACCGAGGAACAATTGCAGCGCGGCAGTAAATGTCTGATCGTCAAAGAGACTCTTCTTCCACGCCTCGACAAGGAGGGCAGGGCGGAGGTCCCACGGCGACTTCACTTCCCCACTCTTCCCGACCCAGCGAACTAGGCCGCTGGCCTCAGCGAGTCTCCAATCGAGAGTCCAATGTCTTTGGCATTCTTCACCTCAGACTCAGACGGCTTTTGCGAAGCCAGTGACCCTCCTCCTTCCTCTGGGCTATAGCATGGCATCACAGCCTCCTTCGTAATCTCGTCCTCCTCCACGGCCTTGATGCCGTGCCTGACATTGCTGCTTTCGCTCCGCGATTTCTCGCAGCCTATGGCAAGGTCGGCCTATGACGGACGAAGGCATCGCCTGAGAACACGAGCCTCACAGTGATGAGGGTGGCGACACCATCAACCGCTCGCAGAGGCCGCCACAGGCTTCCAGGCTCAAGCAGCAGACTCAGCTGAGGCCTTCCAAGTGTGACGCAGAAGTGCGGCCAGCCCGTACAGTACTGTTCAGTGCGCCGCCCGTCCAGATGTAGGCCTTGTGCCCGCTGGTAGCTCGGGCGAGGAAGGCACCTGCGGCTCTGTCCGATTGTGCTCCTGTCAGCTCTGCTGCAGCCTCGCCTCTTTGTCTCGATCCCAAGTGAAACCGCGCGGATGCTCTTCCTCGAAGCCTGGCTACATCCGCAGTTGAACGCACTGCTCAAAGGTTGCTTAGACGGCCCCAGGCGTGGGTAGAAATCGAAGATGCAGTGCGAACCGAGGCTGATGATGGCAGCCTCGGACAAACTGAAGCCTTGAAAAAGAACAACATTTACAGTGTACATTTTTAGCACCGTGATTTGTTCTTGCCTCCACCCTTCTTTTTCCACCCCTGCAAGCCTTCCGCGAAACCATAAATTCTAGGCGCCCGCAATCGGTCTGATGCACTCTGCCCTGCATATTCGTGGTGGCATACTCACATGTATATATGGTGCAGCGCTGCTATAGGCCCCCCCTCCCCCCAACCCCATGGCTGCCCCACGTGGTTTCCCTGTGCCTGTGGCTGCGCCCCCTTCCATGGCTATTGCGCCGAAAACAGGCAGCCACAAGCGAACGAACGCGCCCCATGTAGTTGACGACGTCCTCCCTGTGACACCCACAAGTCCAAGAGTCCCGAGGCACGTTATGTTGAGCACCGGCAGAGCGACCGTGTCCTTCACACCAGAAACAAACTGCAGGTCCACCCAGAGGACCACATTGAAATCGAAACTCCGAGGAGTGGCCGAAGGTATAATTAGTCGGATCTCGAGATAACTCCCTTTGGAATGAACACCACAACTGTGCAACCAACATAACCACCGCCCCCGCAGAGAAGCCCCGGACTTGCGACGGCACAGGCAGGATCAGCAACGCAGAGGTCTGCATTGCGGAGGGCAAGCCCATGGGTCACGGCAATGGGCGAAACGGAGTTCGCCCGATGAGCATTGCCAGGCGGTGGTTGACTTCCCCGCTCACAATGAAAGGTTGCGCCGACTGGCTGCGGGGCTACTTGCCCGCAAAATACGACCACACAGCTAAGGTGCTGGGGCAGTGGGCTGAGTTCCGCAAAGGGCAGGCTGGGTTCAGCCGCCACTGCTGGGTGCAAGGCCGCGAAGGCGATCCTTCGACGAGGTGGCGGCGGCGGCGGCCGATGGGTTGTGCCCCCTGGAACAGATTGCGGATGCGACCACAACCTGATGGCCATTGCTTTATGTTATGTGGGGAGCTGGATGTGATCACACAGCCTTCCGATATGACCCAGGGTATCTGGAAGCCGGGGATCAAGCGCCGAGATCTACATCAGCCAGCAGGGATATGTGGAAGAGCTTCTGAGAACCGATGGCATCGGTTCGGGAGAGCAGGATGCATTCCAGTTGTGATTGTATTCAAACCCCGGTATGTTCTTTGTTTACTCCTTGTCGCTTTAAAGGATTGTCAGTATCACTTCTGACACAATGACGGGGAACAGGCTTGGCTCCGGGTAGCTTGCAACAGCATCTTACAACCCAAGATGTCTACACATCTCAAGAACAGGTGAACAACATCTCGACTCGCTAGCTGGCACGGGTGCCGGATGGCTCATGTCCTACAAAAGGCACCTCTGCCAAACAAGACCTATCGTTTTGTTATCGTCTTGGACACTCAACTTGCCTCGAATGGGAGGCTTAATGTAGCAATCTTTAAGGTTCAGTTTGCAGCGGTGAAGCCTGCACGAGCAAGTGCAGTCTCTCAAGCCTCCGTTTGTACTAGCGCAGCTTCTCAAGCCTCAGCGAACCTTGCTTGCACAAGTGCAGGCTCTAAAGCCTCAGTTTGCACAAAAAGCAACAGCAGTTCAGCAGCAGTAGCCTCAAGATACAGTAGCAGCAGAGCCGTAAACCGTAGGCAGTGGTAATCATAGCAGGACAAGTCATAGCACTCATGTAACATACATTCAAACATGACCGTTTTGTTGTACTTCTTATCGCTTGACAGGCTAAACGAGGGGCATCCCAGACTAGTCTACAGCAACACCTCTCGTTATTGAGTTATACAACCTCAGATGTCGACTGAGCAGGCCATCAACGAGGTCATTCACAGCGATCTTTCCCGCAACGAAAGATACAATATCCCGTGCTCAAACGATGACAGATGGCCCCGATATCACGACCAGGTTTGAGCTATTCAAGCTTTGAACACCGTTTGCAGCTGGCATCGCGCTCTACCCGCGCACACTGAAGAGTTATCGATGTTGCCTTTAAGATGTTGACAGAATTGCACAAGACCGTTGACTACACTCCGAAGGTGAATGCCGAGCTTGACATGATTCACATGTATCCTGATGCAGCGTTCGCCCCCCAGCAAGTTCGAGGTCCCACACGGGTTCAAAGTGATGTGGGGACAAACGCCAATGGTTTGTCGAAGTTCGAGGCAGGCCACGACAACGTTGATTACAGAGCGAGCAAACAGCAAGCTGGCAGGCGGGCAAGCAGCACAGGCCGCGGAACTTATTGACTGAGTAAGTCCATTCAGTGCGAGCTCCACTATGCCCTGTTCCGCGTGCAATATCGTAATGAGCAAGAAAGGTCTCCTGCGCCTCATATCTTCGAACAAACGGATCACAAACATCTCCTCTCTCCCCTCTCTCTCGTAGCAGACGTCCCTCACCTTGGTGGAAGACTGGGAGCACTTCTCAATCTTTGTTCTCTGTCTCTTTCAATCTGCAAACGCCTCCGCCGTGAACACCGGGAACGACTTCGTTTTCTAGCACAGTTTCCTTCTACTGCTCAATAAGAAGCCAGGACCTCCATGGAATGAGTTTCTGGCTGCAGGCACGAGAGCTCCTTTCTGTAGCTCTCAATAAAAGAGGCGCAGGTGTTGCAAGACGTAAACGAGCTACAAACAAGAGTTGTCTTCTGTTTTGTGGGCAGCAACCTCACTCGGATAAAGGCGCACAAGAAGTGGCAGAATCCTTCACAGTCTTCACAGGCAAGGACGAACCGAATTTTGAAGTCTGAAAGCTTGCCGAAAGGCTCGTGGGAAGTACACGGGTCCGTCCAAGTGTGGCAAGATGCCTGGGGCACGGAGCTTCAGCTGCCAGGGCACAACCAGAGCCTGCGGCACTCTGGGCCTTGGCCAGGCCTGGCATCATGGCTGAACAGAGACGAACATGCTTGCGCGTCGACCAACTTTTCTGGGGTCCACACTTGTAAGCATTCAGCCGAACCTGTGTTGCTTTTTGCTTTGCACTGTTGCGCCGTCGGTCAAACTCAGTTAACTTGGACTTTTCACGGGGTCAATATAGAAATACACCAGACCTGTTGCCGAGACATGAAACACGTCTAAGAATGCTAAACTCTCCTCCCCGCTTCCTCCCCTCGCCTCCCTACCTGATGCTAGCCGCGGAGCATTCAGCCCATGCCTAGGAAAACGAACTCTACGCCCTACGCATCCCTACGCCCTAATTCGGCATGTCTCCCAGAACGAGACCAATGCTTCGGCGCACTAGCAGTCACTAACAGAAAATTGTCTGAAAGTGCTGTAGACTTTCCTGCACCTGCTTCGGGAAATCTGTTTAGAGCAAAGATGAAGGCGATGACGATGGTTGGCTCATGCTCGGTTTCTTATGTTGCGCGGCCTTGCTCACGGACTAAGAATAACTCCACATTGCCGTGAGAGCTGAGAGCTGCACGCTGTTCGCAGGGAACAGGACAGGGTGGAAGACTCCCAGCGTTCCCAGCGCATCCACCAAAGTGCTCTGCCAGGCTGGCAGCGCCTGAGCGCAGCAAAGACCTTTCTGGCTGTGGCTCTCCGTCATGGGCTCGGCACCGCCCTCATCAAACTTCGGCCACAAGGACATTGGCCCGACGACCCAAACCTCAAAACACAGAATCAGAATCCATTTTCAGCAGGAGGCTCTGAGCCTCTTCTCCTGGCTCCGGACTCCTGTGTGTCGCGTGTTCGCATTCGCTCCCAGTCGCCTGCGGCCACAAGACAAGTTGGTTCTTGCGCCCAAGTTCTCCGCGTGTGCGGCGAGCTGCAAGTCTTGTCAATGATTCTGACGAACTCTTCGACCTGCTTCGGCCTCATGTATTTCTCAAGACCACTGCCAAAGCTGTCTGCGCAAGTAACCCAAGTCGCTCCAAAAAGTTGCGAACGTAGTGCACATCCTCGATCTTACCTGTCATTTGTGCAGTTCGGCTGGATGCAGAATGTGGCTCCCAGGGCCTGCAAGGTGATGCGGAACCCATGATGGGTGGAGCATGGGAAATGGCTCCGTGAGCTTCTCCAACTTGGATGCCACTTTTTTCTTCTCTTTCTCAGGCATGTCCTTCATGTTTGACAAGGTGCCAAGAATCATTCGCAAACAAATCATGCAGTTTACATCTTTCTCCCACATTGCGTCTAGTAGGTGAGCCAGCATTCTAGCTGTTTCGATGTCAGCCAGCATTCTAACTGTTTCGATGTCAAAACACAAAAAGCACGTTTATTCCTGTTTGGGCACCGTGGCAAATAGTTAAACAGGGGCTTGGAAATAGTCAGGCAGGAGATAGTCATAATCGTCTTGCGGTTTGCCGAAAAAGCAAGCGTAGCGCCGAAGTTTGATCGAAACATCGACCAAACTTCGGCGCCATGTCGTCGAAGTTTCAAGGGGGGTGTCGACGAAGTTTGATCGAAGTTTGGGTCGGGATTTCTGAAGTGAGATTTGAAACTACACACTGCCGCCAAAGGACTCAGATACCGGCCAGGCCAGCACAACCACTATGTAGACATACGTAATAGACATGGTTCTACATATGTATATACAAATATACACAAAACAAAGCAGAATATGCTATGTTTAGGGTGTCGGGTTCTACATCCTAAAGTAAACCCTACAAACCGTGGTTTGGTCGAAGATGGCGCCCGGTCCCGGTGGAAATTTCGACCCGGTCCGCCAGCCGGCATAGGCAGAATACTCCCGCCATACAAAACCAGAAAAAGGTACATTGAAAACCTAGACCTCTCACATTCTAGAAGAAACTCTACGGGCACGAATCAAGAAACGTCTATATACTGTGACACCGAACTTTCATGACTGGTCGTATGCTGTGGGCAATGCAGATATGTTAAAGAACGGGCTTCACTACGGCTCCTACTCTCAAACTGAAGCGGTCACTTGTCCTTGTAGGTCGCTGTGTTCGCTGGGATTTGCTTGTATGTTAAAGAACGGGCTTCACTAAGCTTTCCTACTCACTCTCAAAGGCGGACACTTTTCCTGTCTGCGGAGTGTGTCCTGGTAGTCTCGAGCCTGCACGTCGCGAGTGCGTGACTGGCTGTTCCTGTACATTAACTACACTGCACTAGCGGTGTTACTGTTCCTGGCAGAATGTTTACCACCCCGCCTTCGGAGTTAGCGAAAGTTCCTCGACTGAGGTGACTCCGACTTTCCTTGACAAACAGTAAACACGCTGCAGTTCCTTTTTCACTACAAAACAAACGCTGTTCCTCTTCGCAAACGTTGCCGTTCACTCGCAATGCTCTCCAAGGTTGCTAGACTGTACAAAATTTGTTCCTGCATTTACTTAGATCACCACAGAAACAAAAAGGGCTGTGCCACGGTTCCTGTGTTGCTGCTCTTTCCTCGGCTCTCTGGCCTCACTTCCTCGGCGTTCTAGCCTCACTGGAAACTTGGCTTTCCTTTGCTTTGGTCTTCCTTCTCACCTTCTTCCTCCTCTTCTTCTTCTTCTTCCTTGTTGTCTTCCTTCTGCTGCTCTAGCTGACTCCAGCTGTTCCTTGAGGTACTCTTCAAGCTGCTTTGCCTGAGACTGGCACTTTTCCTTTCCTTTGGGGTCCTTGGACGCTGCTTTCCATCCGGTTTCCTTTGATCCTGAATACCAGTACCATTGTGCCTTCTCTTCGTTCCACTTCCACTGGTAGTTCATGCCTTGGAAACCGTAGACTGCAAACCAGTTTCCTTCAAACTCTCCACGTCCTCTTCCTTTCAAGTACGAGGCTTCGTTCACTGGTCCTTTGGCAGAAAGTTCCTTGTCGTACCTTCCTTCCTTCTTCTGCTGCTGCTGTGTTACCTTTGGTGGCTCCTTTCCTGTTTCTTTTCCTTTTCCTTTTCCTTCTGGCTTCTCTGGCTCCTTTGTTGGTGTTGTGTCTGGCTCTGTGGGTGCCTGCGACCCGGCTGCCGATCCTCTGCTTTCAAGTTCCTGCGTCAGGCTTGCAATCCTTTCCTTATCCTCCTTGCGTTCCTTCATCATGTCCTCCATCATCTGTTCCAGCTTCTTTATCCTGTCTTCTTCACGCCTCGGTTCCACTTCTCCTGATCCTGATCCTGTTCCTGCTGCTGCTGCCTTCTTCTCTGCTTCCTTCTGGGCAATGTATGCCGACGACTGCTTTTGGTCGTGCTCTCTCTTCTTCCTTGCTTCCTTCTCCTTTCTCTTCTTCTCTTGTTCCTTCCTTTCCTTCTCCTCTTTGGCTGCTGCTGCGGCTGCTTCTTCTTCCTCTGCCTTGGCTTTTGCTTCTTCTTCCTCTGCTTTGGCTTTGGCTGCTGCTTCTTCCTCTGCTGGCCGTCTCTGGGCGGCTGCCTTGGCTGCTGCTTCTGCTTCTGCTTTGTCTCTCCTTTCCTGTTCTTCCTCTAGCACTCTTCTTGCTTTGGCGATCTTCTCCTCCTGTGCCTTCTTCTCCTCTTCTGCTGCCGCTTTTGCTTCTTGCTGCTCCTTTGAAATCCTGTCTTGTTCTTCCCAGTATTTGCTGCCCTCTTCGTCTCGTGGTTGAAATCCTTGTTCCTCTGCCTTTGGCTTTCCTCTTCCTTTGCCTTCCTTCTTGCCTCCTTTCTCCTTTCCTTTTGTTCCTTTCTCGTGCTTGTACTTGTGGTCCTTGTCCAGCCAAATCTTTTCTCCTGTGACTCTGTGTTCCTTGTAGATCTCGCCGTTCTCGGAGTACTCTTTCCACTCGCTGCTGTAGTCGTAGGGGTACGGAAAGAGCTGCTTTTCCTTCTCCTTCTCCTCAAGCTTTTCTTTGCTCCTGGCGTTGATCTCCTTGATCTTCCTTTTCCTCTCTTCTTCCTGCGCCTCTTCGTCTTCTTCTGCTTTTGCTTCTCCTCGCTCTTCTTCTTTGTCCTCTTCTCCTTCTTCTTGTTCCTTGTGTCCATCGGGGTACTCCCCGGGATCTCCTCCTTCGTAGCTTTGCGTGTAGCGCTCGTTCTCGTTCTCGCCGTAGTCCTCTTGTTCCTGGTCCTGCTCCAGGATCCTGTCGAAGTAGACTCTGTCTGACCACTCCTCGGGGTGTTCCTTTTGCTTCTCCTTTTCCTTCCTTGGCGTGGAGGTAGGTGACGTAGTTCTCGAAGTAGTTCCCAAGCCGTGTCCTGTGTACCTTAGTTCTGTTTTTTCTCGGCGTTCCTGTGCGTCTCTTCTTTTCTGTTCCTCTGTGGCTGTGGTTCCTTCTGGCGTGGTCTGGTAGTAGACGTCCTCCATCAGTTCCTGAAATTGTTCCTTGAGCTGGTCACACGTCTCAAAGACGTGTCGCATCCTTTCCATGGCTTCTGTCCTTTCTCTTTCGTTCTGCTCTGCCATTTCCTGGACCTGAAACTTGACGTCCTGTACCTGTCCAGTAAGCGTCTTCACGCAACCAGCCACCTGTTCCTGAGCACGGCGAAGTTTTCCTGCTTCCTCTGTGTTCTTCCTGATCGACTCTGCGATCTCGTTCCTTTCTTCGCTGGCTTTCCTTAGCTCTGCGGCGGCTTCCTTTAGCGCTTCCAGTTCCTTGAGAACTTCGCTGTTGTTCTGGCGGTGCTCGCGCTTTCCATGGCGTCTGAGGTCCCTTGACCTGTCGCTACCTGGTACACTATTCCTGACCTTTCCGCGAGGTTTCCGCAGAGTTCCTTGAGCTGTGAAAGCATCTCACAACATGACGTTCCATGCGCTTCTGCACTTCCTACACAACATGTTCCTAGCTCGCATGCACTCATGTCACTGCACATGATGTCCTGCTCACATGCACTTGCAAAACAGAAAACTTGTTCCTGAAACTCTTCCTGAAACTCTTCCTGAAAACAAAAACTCTCAAGACACTGTTCCTTGCAACTCTGAAACAGAAAAGACTCTCTGAAGTCACTGAAATTCCTGCAAACAACAAAGCTGCAAAAGACAAAGTTCCTTGACTCTTAATCATCCTAACTGCTGCTTTGGCTTGTGCCTGGGCCTTGTGTTCCTTGAGCTCTTCTTTACCTACTGCTTCGTTCTCACCGGTTTGAAAACCTAACCAGCGCAACAACAGTTTGATTCGCTTTGCTGAAAGGGGCTTGGTTCCTATATCGGCTGTGTTCTCCTTGGTTCCTACAGGGTGAACGCTGATTGTTCCTTGCTTGTGGAGGTCCTGAAGAAAAAGGGTCTTAATCTGTAAGTGCTTGACTCTTTCTACACCTTGTCTGGTAATGATGCCTCTAGCTGCCGAAGAGTCCATATAAAGATGTACCTTGCACTGTTTCCTTGTCAAGAATTCTACTGCTTCCTTGAGCAAGATACTGCAGCTAGCTCCTGCGTAGTACTCTGCCTCACCACTGCTCAAGCTGACCGACGTTTGGTTCCTAGAAAAGGAGTAGATACATTGACCATCCAGGCAAACAATTCCTGAAGATGTTGACCGCCTAGTGTCCTTCTTTCCTGCCCAATCTGAGTCACTGAAGACTTCCAAAAGATGATGTTCCTTGGGCTGTGTTCCTGTAAAGTCGTAACTGCCACTCCTGACGGATTCATGGAGGTTGCTAAGTCCTCTTGGGGTCTTCCTGTATACCAAATGATATCCTTCAGTTCTTGCCATGCACTGCACAAGATGGACTAGGTGTTTCCAAGAACCATGTGTGGGCTCCGACATCTTGGAGGCTAAACCTCTTACGGCAAACTGCACGTCAAAGCAATCCTGACTGACATACAAAAGTATGCCAACGCATTTCCTGAACGATGCTGCTTGTTCCTGGTCCAAGGTTTGAGTCTTGTCGGCTTCCTGAGACTCTTGGGTACACGGAGTTGGCTTCGAGGCTTTGCTAGTCAAATTCAGTTCTTCCTTGAGTTTCACTAGATACTTCGGGTCACTAGTGATGTGAAGCTCGTGATAGTGATAGCTGAATTTCCTTTTGAGGAATCTGATGGTTTGGTGTGACTCTCCTACCTCAAGTTCTTGCTCTGTCAAGAAGGGGCCTTCAACCTTCAGTTCGTAGGTTTCTCCTAGCTTTCCTAGTTTGGGCTCTAGGTGCCTGGTTTTCCCTGCTGCTTGAATGTCATCAACATGTACAACCAGTATGCTGTTCCTGTCGTCACGAAACAAAGTAGGGCACGCTATGCACCTATCAAAGTTTTGCTCCTTGAGGGTTCCTGCAAAATGATCACTCCAAAGTAGTGCTGCATCTCGCTGTCCTGGAAGTACTCTAAGCAGTAACAAGCCTTTGTTCCTGCAACTAGGGTCCTGGTCGCCAAACAGATCTACATATTCCTTTGGGAATTGACATGCGCAATGATTTTTGTGTGGTACCTGTAAAAATGCGTCCTTGACATCTATCGAGTACAGGGCATGTTCCTGTTGTAGTCCCAAGATAGGGATAAGTCTCACCAACGATGCGCTCGTAGCTGGGCTAAAAGTGTCGTTCCTGACTTCTACACCGCGAAATTCTCTGGCAACTAACCTAGCTCTACGCATCCATCGGCCGTTCCTAATCTCCAATCGAAGACGAATTTTGTTGTAAGCCAATTTGTTCCTTGGCTGCTCTCTTCTTCTTCTCTCTCTCTTGGCTCTTCTCTCTCAAGTTCTTGCAAGGGTTTCCTTGCCACTGCCTTCATCTCTGTAAGCCTGTTGATCTCCGTGAGCATTGCCTCACGGTCAAGTTCCTGCAACTGGGTTTCTGAGACTTCTGGAGGTCCTGACTCGCTTTTGAAGAGATCTTGCTCCTCATCTGAATCGCCAATATCTGAGTATGAATCTTCCCAGAAAATGTCCTCTGTACCTGGTTCAGCTTCAGGTAGTTCTTCGTCGTTGTGCCCAAACACTCTTCCTATGTTGAACGGAGGGTACACTAGCTAGCGTATCCTCCCGCCACCTCCCACTACACCTCCGGGGAGTACGTAGCAAGCCTAGCTAAAGCTAACTGGCTTCACGCAGTAGCACGGACAACACGAACTTCTCTCTTTTTAGCGTTGTGGCGAAGTCCCGCGTTAGCCCGGAGAAGAACTCTAGCCTTTGGCTAGCTAATCTCCAGGGTGGGTTGGGTGGGCACTCGAAATTTGCCCCCCAATAGCTGGGGGCCTTTCAGCACAATGGCCACGGAGTAGCACTGCTTCACCGGCCATGTGCAGACACTCTAGCAAACAGACAAGCTTCGTTCTGTTTAGCTTCAGAGGAAAACCCCTTCGACGTTTTCTAGCGAAACACCTTCGATGTTTCCCAAAGGGATACTAGCGCTAGCATACACTGTCGTACCTCGTCCCTCGGCACGAGTGCGTACACTAGCTAGCGTATCCTCCCGCCACCTCCCACTACACCTCCGGGGAGTACGTAGCAAGCCTAGCTAAAGCTAACTGGCTTCACGCAGTAGCACGGACAACACGAACTTCTCTCTTTTTAGCGTTGTGGCGAAGTCCCGCGTTAGCCCGGAGAAGAACTCTAGCCTTTGGCTAGCTAATCTCCTTGCGCAGCCGTAGGGCTACCAGGGACCTAGCTTACGG
This sequence comes from Symbiodinium sp. CCMP2592, assembly GCA_905221615.1. Classification (NCBI taxonomy): domain Eukaryota; class Dinophyceae; order Suessiales; family Symbiodiniaceae; genus Symbiodinium; species Symbiodinium sp. CCMP2592. The sequence goes on from CAJNDT010000314.1 coordinate 57,182, forward strand.
GCCTTCTTAGCGAACCTCGGAGCCTTCGGCTCTCTGGTCCTTTTCCTCACTCCTAGCTCTTGGAAGTAGCTAGCCGAGTGTTCGAGGAGACGGCCCAGCACGCGCCACTCTAGCTTTTCCCCCTCCAGGCTCACCCTGAAGTCCGGGGAGAAACTAGCAAAGTTCTCGTTCGTGAGGTCGTCCGCTAGCTGGTTCAGATCTCTTCGGATCCACTGTAGCTGAAGCTCACAGTTCTTAGCGGAGAGTTCCTCTGCTAGCTCCATCAACACCAAGGTCGACGGGAACTTCGTCGTCATAGCTTTCTTCAGTAGCGCTTCGTTGGACTGGTTGTCGGTGTAGCCGCGGATGGCCACCTTGGAGGTCTTCTTAGCGTCCCCTTCCGGGACCCAGAGCCTCACGCCAACCAGAGTAGCCAGTAGCTCCAGCGCGGCTATGACTTTGTTCGGGTCCCCTTTAACGAAGGCCCAGGGGGCCCATTCCTTCTTTACCTCTAGCGAGAACCAGGGACCGTGGCAGCCGTCCACTAGCTCGAGGAAGCCCCCAATCCAGGCACGCCCATTCTCTGCTTTAGCATCGGTGTAAAAGGAGAGCGGTGCCGCACCGTCCAATAGCGAGGCCGGTTTCTGGAGACGGCCTCCTGCTTCCAGGCGATCTGCTAGCCAACCAGACGCGAATCATCGTGGGTAGCGTGAGGAGCCCCGGCTTCCCCTGATAGCCGAGGACCAGGCATGTAGCGGTCCCAGGAAGGGGCGCTCCCAGTCTAGCGCCATGGAAGGGAACCCCAGACGCCCTAGCCCCTGTGCGAAGGGCTGGGACTCACACTTCCCATCTCGGACTAGCGGTTCTCTTCTGGGAGAGGCCTAGCCTCCAGGTGGAGTACTCCGTTTCCATGCCTAGCCACTCCACCCGAAATCTCCCCCTGATCTTGGCCCATTTGAAGGGGTACCCAAGACTAGCGAGGAAGAGATAGCTTAGCGGGATCCCCGTGCGTCCTCTAGCCCCTCGGCCCAAGGACTCGAGGTCGTCGGCATAGAGTAGCATGTCTAGCGGGAACGATGGCCCTAGCAGGTGGTACGTGAGTCGAAGCCCACACGCCGCTATACGGGTCCACCAGTAGCTCGCACATGATAGCCCGAAGGTCCCCACCAAATTCACGTAAACCGTCTGGCTGTCGGGGTCCCCCGGTATAGCTTCCTCGGTGTCGATCTGACACCCTAGGTAGCCATGCTCTCCTTCGGCATGCTTGTAGCGACGGTGAGCTTTAGCGATGTCGCCCATTATGGAGAAAGCTACCTCGTTAGCGTCGATGTGCTCCCGAACTAGCTGCTTCTTCTCCCTAGCCCCTGGGGCCCGGATCTTATCCCGGCACTTGATGCGGTGGTTGACCCGGACCCCGTGGGTAGCATCGTGGATCATCCTCTTCTTTCCACTAGCTTCGTCCTCAACGATGACGGCTAGCGCGGCGATGGCTCGGTGCTCGCCATAGCGGGCTTTGAACTCGCCTAGCGTCATCTTGGCCATGAGGCCCTCCGCCACGTCCTCCTCGAACTTTTCTCTAGCGAACTCGCGGTACTCCTCCACCGAGGAGTAGTTCGGAACCCAGGCTAGCGCCGCCTCCCAAGGAGCATTCTCCAAGGGCCAATTTAGCTGTTCCTCAAAGACGTGGGGAGTGCGTGGTAGCGGGTCTCTCACCCCCACAGGTAGCCCCTCCTCCGGCCTGGAGGAGGAAGTCCCGGTCGGGATCGCCGGCCGCAGTCAGTAGCGCCCGGATGAGGCGGAGGTACAGCGGTTGCCCTGGGGCTACCTTTAGCAGCTCCGGGTCTCCCAGGTCATTAGCTTCCAGCCACTCTTTCCAGATCAAGCGTAGCTGCTCCTGAAGTTCTTGGGAGCTAGCTAGGGCGCAGCCCTTAGCCCCACCGGCAGCCATGCGAAAGGCTTCCTTCTCTAGCTCCGCCTCCGAACCCACCTTAGCGAGGATCACCTCCATCATCTTCTCCCGTAGCCAGTCCCAATTGGGACTCGGCCCTCGGCGTAGCTGCGGGTGGGGCAGCGTCCTGGAGAGCAGAGGCCCCCACCATCATGGTAGCTCTTGTTGCCACCTAGCTGTTGGCAGGTCCTGGTGGTCCTGAACCCCCTAGCACTCGCGGACCCTCCGGCCTCGGGTAGCGGGCACTCCGGCCTAGCGCCACCCCCCTCCCCCTGGGCAGCGGTAGCAGGGTGCTGGCAGGAGTCCAGAATCAGGGTAGCCAGCCACTGGCACATCCTAGCGGGCCACTTTTCGGAACCTGAGGTCTTGAAGGGGCCCTTAGCGGTGCGCTTGAACATGCGTCCCAGAGTAGGCAGCGGTCCTGTGTAGCAGCCCTTTTTGTCATAGCACGGCAGGCCTTCGTGTACAAAGTCGGGCATAGCAGAAGAGCACTTCAGCAGCAGCCGTGTCGGCTTAGCGTATGGCGTACCAAAACTAGCCTGGTGGAAGGCCACGGTCCGTAGCCCCTTTTGCAGAAGGTCGGCTAGCGGTGGCCACTGCCACATAGAGGCCGGCCGTGTGCCCTGGTGCGGACCCTTAGCGAGGGCCCCAAGGTCCTCGGGCTGCTCCATTGCAAGGAAAGTAGCTGCACCGTTGGCCACAAGGTTAGCGACCTCGAAGCTGAAATCCGCAAAGATGTTGCCCAGTATAGCGCGGTCTCTCTCAGCAGGTGTTAGCGTTTCCAGACCCCGGGGGCATTCATAGCTTCGCACGGGGCGGGGCCCTTGAAAGTTAGCCCAGGGAGCTCTGGAGAAGCTAGCGCACGGTGGAGAGAGCACGACCGCATCGAACTCCTTGTTAGCTATGCGGTCCAGGTAGCTTTGCCGGATCTTGGGCTGGCTAAGGTCGTATTTAGCGTGCCGCAGAAGGTCGACACACTCGACACGCACATCTCGCTCGAGTTCCCCGGCTAGCTGGTGCAAGCACTGCGCCACATCTAGCTGGCGCGATGTACCAGAGAAAAGGTAAAGCACCCGTAGCGGCTGTGTAAGCGTAGCGGCCGTCGGGGCTGGCGTAGCATCCCCCCTCGGGGGGGTCACAGGCACTGATCGAGGGCGCAGCCGCCATAGCGGGTCAGTTGGAGGGTTTGTCCTCCTTAGCGGCCTCCGTCTGCTTCCTGGTGGGGCATGCGTAGCGGGGTGCTTCCCGAAGCATAGCGAGCAGACGTGCTCGAAGTGGCACTTGCTGCCATTCTTGCAACCCTTAGCGTTGTAGCGGAAGCAGATGGGCTTCCCTTGCGGGGTGCGGTCGACACCCAGACGCTTCTTAGCCTTGCCCCCCTTGGGGGGGGCGTCTTTGCCTTTGCCCTTCCCCTTGGGGGTCTTAGCAGGCCGCTCCTCGGTCCAGGTCCAGGGCTGTGGCCTTTTAGCATGGAGGGCTAGCGGTGTGGTGAAGTGCCGTTCCTTCACGCTAGCGTCCTTGTAAGCCAGGACTAGCGCGGCGCCGAAGGAATAGCCGGCCGTGGCCATGACCTTGTACGCATGCTTCCGGATAGCGTGCTCGTAGCTGAGCACCAAGGGCCACGGGGGCACTAGCGACCCCGAGTCGGCGCTAGACCGGAGACCATAGCAATAGTCTCCGAGGAGATAGTCCTTGTAGCGCTCGAAGAGGGCCATGGTGACATCCTGTAGCTCCTCCCGGTTGGGGTGCCTTAGCTGCATCATAATTAGCGTGTTCTGGAGGACCGTGAGCCGCAGCCGTAGCTGCTCCGGCCCAGAGGGCGTGGCGGCCCTAGCTCCTCCCTTCTTCATGGATAGCGTGCCATTGCCATTCTAGACGGGCAGTAGCGTGTCCGGGTCCCACTCGTCCCGGCTGATGACCTCGGTTAGCGGCTCCGCCCGGAACTCGCCAGATTCAAGCTCGCCTAGCTTGTTCTCAATGTACTCCTTAGCGGGAGTCTGCTTGTCCTCCAGGTCTCCGAACTTAGCGGTGAAGGCCTGGCGCATGGCCATGTAGTCGGTAGCGGGGATGGGCTTTGCCCAGTCCCGGACCTCGCTTGTAGCCTCCGCCTCCGCTTGCCGCTCGGTGCGGGAGTTAGCGGTCCTCCATGCGATGCGGCTAGCGAGCGTGGTGGACGGCTCAATTGCGAAGCTGTCCTTTAGCATCTTCTTGAGATCCGCCTCATCTGTCGCCGAGGCTGCAAACTTAGCGACGGTATCAATACCGTTGGAAAAGAGCTCGGATTGGATAGCATCCGAGACTTTATGCTGCACTAGCAGGAATCGAAGCTCGCTGCTTCCGAGGGCTAGCTTCTTTGCCAGAGCCTCTGCCATGGTAGCAGGCACGACGGGCCCTACGCCACCCTAACAAAATCTTCTAAAAGGAAAAATTCCTGCTAGCACATTGGGGAAAAGCTTCTAGCGTGAGAGTGTGTGTGGGGAGTGCCAGTCGATAGCTTTCGCTGAAAGGGGGGCGCTGCAGCAGAGAACAGCCCTAGCAGCCCCACCGACCCCGGCCCCCCCTCAGTACTCTCGACACTCTCTCGCTCTAGCCTTCCCTTCTTTCTGGCTGCCGACATGTGTGTAGCATGGACTGTAGCGTGCACACACAGGCAACCGTAGCAAGGGACGACCCTGACTTTTGCTGCGGCTAGGCAGAGGGCGCTGCAAAGGTAGCCGCGTGCAGAAACAAAAGTAGCGGGTGCAGGTAGCGAGGCCGGGGCCTGTAGCGAGGCAGGGGCTGCCTTTTTAGCGGCCGCCCCAGTCCTCCCCGCGGCTCCACTGCTTGCACCCATCACAGCAGTGAGTAGCGTGGTCGTCGCACTTGAACCACATACGCCTGTTGCAGGCTCTTAGCGAACAGACCTCCCTCGCAGGTCGTAGCGCACCTGAAAACACAGGCGTTAGCGTCCCAGTGGCCCAGGGAGTAGCGGCAGCGCCCAGGCTGGTACTGGGTATAGCAGCTTGGCAATAGCATGGCCAGCAACTCGCTAGCTCTCTCCCCTTGGGGCGTGCTAGCGGGCGGGTGGGCGTAGCGGCACATGAGTGCCACGTCCTCCCGGCCTAAAGTAGTTTTCGTTGTATTTGGGTCTTTTTGATTCTATTTGGGTCTTTGTTATTTTTGCTGCTGGAATTCGACGGACAGTGCTGGGAAAGGAAAAAATAAGCATGAAAAAAAAATACTCCCGCTCCTTAACACCCCCCCCTGAGCACAATAACTTCCCATCCTTAACATAACTTTCCCCTGAGGAAAAAACCCACTTCCGAACAAACCCTCTCCCTCAGAGATGGACGTCAGACTCTTTGCGACTTCTCCGGGGACACGGCGATGAGGCAACGGCATGCCAACGTGTTGTGACTAGGCTTAGGGCTTGCCGCTGCATAGTGGCCCGGTTTTCTTTGCCGCTGATGCAGTGGCCTTGTTGTGCTCTGCGGAAATCGCACACATTGGTCTGCCGCTGTCAAAGTGGCCTTGAGTCTGCCGCTGCATAGTGGCCCCGCATGTTTGCCCCAGTCGCAAAGTTAATTACTCAGCGACCGCACGAAACCCTTGGGAACAGGGGCGGACACACACACACACGCAGAGAGAGAGAGAGAGAGAGAGAGAGAGAGAGAGAGAGAGAGAGAGAGAGAGAGAGAGAGAGAGAGAGAGAGAGAGAGAGAGAGAGAGAGAGAGAGAGAGAGAGAGAGAGAGAGAGAGAGAGAGAGAGAGAGAGAGAGAGAGCGAGAGAGAGAGAGAGAGAGAGAGAGAGAGAGAGAGAGAGAGAGAGAGAGAGAGAGAGAGAAAGAGAGAGAGAGAAAAAAAAATCACAACATGCCGACATGCCACCAAGCGAAATGTGCGCCAAGATGTAAAAAACAAAACACGTCCTCAACCCTGTGGACTCAGACACTGAACAGAATGTGCGACCAAAGCTTGCAGAAAACGCACTCAAGACTGCTCTGGCACACTCGGGAAACAAGATCAACGGCCTCCCCTTGGTGTGCGCCCCCACCACGCCAATGGCGTGTTCCCGCTCCTGAGTATGAGCAAGGAGCAAAGGTATGAAAGCATCAGCAAAACCAAGCCCTGGCTGCTGACCGGCGCCGTGAAGAGGAGCATCCGAGACAGCATGGCTGTCAGCACGTGCGCAGCTTTATTGTATAAGCTGCGATCCAGCCATGCGAGATCCATTCCGCGCTGGAGGTGGGCGGAAACGCCACCGCTGGCACTCTCTCCCACGCTTACCATGCTCAAATCAAACGAAAGCCAAGGCCAAAGACCGAGACCGGCTGTGTTTCGGTGGAGCGGTCGGGTCAGCAAAAACAAGACACATTGAATGCAATGTGAGCAAAGCTTGCAAACGACACACTCGCACCGATCGACATCTCAAGGCTGCTGTGACACACTCGGAAAAAATGAAAGGCCTCCCCTTGGTGCCCCCACCGGGCCGATGGTGGGTTCCCGCTCCGTGTATAGCCGCAGCCGGGCTTTTGGGCAAGTGTGGCAGCTTGGGCCAAAACCGGCCACCAACAACCACAGAGGTCGAGTGGCTCATGTGGCTCAGGCACAGCAGCAGGGCTTCAGACGAAGCAGCTATTGACCGCTAAAGCGCCGGTCACAGATCCACCATCTGTCGGCAAACAGAGCGGAGACGCTTGAGAACTATAAATGCGCTGCAAAACGTGCGGACATAATTATGCCCGAACACGCAATTTATGTGCTTTTTTGCGGGGAGGTGTCCTCAACCCGCACAGAAAAATCTCCTGGCATATGCCAACATACCGACATGCCAGAACGCGAAACGCGCAAAGGGATCCCGACATGCAATGTCTCCTGACACTTCGATCCTTTGTACACGTGGCAGGTGGGGCGCTTCCGGTATATTTTCCAAGCATGTCACATGGGACTATCATAACATAAATACAGACATTATGAAGCACTGAATGTGCCCAAAATGCAGAAACAGTGAAACTCGCGTGAGCTCTGTTACAGAAAAAGCAAGGCTTTAGGCTTTGTAAACCTCAGAGGAGGACATAAACAGGGGCTGCGTGGGGACTCTCGGGGATATGTACAGTCCTGCAGATGTGCTCGGTGTCCCATCGTTCTGGAAGTTCTAAGATGGCACCAATAGACCATGTGACCGTGACACACACACAACCAACAGTTGAACGAAGTAAGATCTACGACACAGCCCAGGCATCAAGTATATTCTGCAAAACAAGATACGATACACCAACAAGCAGCTGCAATGGAGCTTCTCCGGCATGTGTTGGCAGACAGCTCTTGCATGTCACGGCCTAATCCTAACTCCCATCCCTGCATTCGCAAATGGAGCGGAAAGCTTCGCTCGACGGGTGCTTGATTTGGGTATATATATATATATATGTATTGTCGGGCCGTCCTGCCCCCCCCTTCTCCGCTGTGCGTGTGCGCTGCTCTGACACACACTCGGAAGGCCTCCCCGCGTGGTCTGTGCCCCCACCGGGCCAAGGGTGGGCTCCCGCTCCGTATATACCGAGCTTGGAGAGAGACCAATGCTCTGCAGGAGAGAGCCGCAAGGTCTCTCCGGAAAAGTGGTGCATGTCACAGCACCGAGGCTCAGGCATGTATACGTGCTCCGGGTCGCAGGACCGTAGCAACTGCGACGTCCAGTCCGGGAGCACAGGTGGAGCGGTCGGGTCAGCAAGCAAAACGCCTGGCACAGCTGTGACAGCTACCACCTGACCGGGAGGTAAAGCTTCTCCCCCTGCAACATGCGGACATGCCCACACGCACACGCAAACACACACACACACACACACAAGTGTCTATGTCTGTATGTCTATAATATACATTATATATATATATATATATATATCCGGCAGAAACAATGTGACAAGCGTTTGCAGACGACACACTCAAGGCTCCCCCACTTGCGAAATCCTTGTCCGGCAATCTGTAAGCCTGCCACAATAACCATACTGCAGGAAGCACACGTCCCTTGGTGCATGATGCACGCTCTCTGTCTGTGCCTCGCGGCACGGCCCGCTGCACGGCTCACCAAGCAGGGTCTCTGAGTGAGTGAGTGAGTGAGTGAGTGAGTAAAAGGTACATAAGCAAAAATTCGGTTTTGGATATATCCCATATAAGTCCCCTTATACTGAAGCCCAATAAGGTAGAGATATCCCCATAAAATGTTTATGCTTATGTGCTGTTGGGGCCCCTAATCTTTGTCAGTGCCTCGCGGCACGGCCCACTGCCTCCCTTAGTCTGTGCCCCCACCTTTTTTCGATTCATGTTGGCATCTGAAACCCTGCCACAATAACCATACTGCAGGAAGCACACGTCCCTTGGTGCGTGATGCACGCTCTCTGTCTGTGCCTCGCGGCACGGCCCGCTGCACGGCTCACCAAGCAGGGTCTCTGAGTGAGTGAGTGAGTGAGTGGGTCTCGCGCTTTACCTGAACTCTGCCACCCAAGCATCTTCGGCAACACATGTATTTATGGCTGTTTAAAACATCTTTTTAGTGCTTGCGGCTCAAATTGTATTCCCCAGATCTACTCCCCATATAACTACTCTCCAAAATTTACTCCCCAAATTTACTCGCATACGAGTAAATTTACTCCCCAAATTTACTCGCGCGAGAGTAAATTTACTCCCCAAATTTACTCGCGCGCGAGTAAATTTACTCCCCAAATTTACCCCAAATTTACTCGCGTGCGAGTAAATTTTGGGGAGTAATTTACACCACAACATGTAAATAAATTCTTCCGCGCGAGTAAATCCTAATTTTATTCGCATCGGATCTTGCAGGCAGTATCCAGATGCCTTGGCGATCTACTCTTACCGTTGGGTAGCTACCGGGAGGCAGGTCACTAAGATGCTTAAGGATCCTAGGCCTTACGCGGAGCCAAGGCTCGCTCCGAAAGTTCTGGCGACGCCGGGCTAACAGTAACTACCTCTTGCGGCGGTGAGCTATGTACACCCTCCTCGTCGACCTCGATCGGAACGTGATCCTCTACCTGTGGCTCCTCCTCCCCACCTTCAGCTGCGCACTCGACGTCTTCGGGTTCAGCCCCGTCGCTTTCGGCCACGACGTCACTGACCCCAGGTTCCTCAGCGCTCCTCGGATCCTGGGTCGCCTTGGTCGTGGGCGTCTGCGACTGCCCCTTGGTCGTCGTCACCCAGCTGGGGTTCTTCTTTCGGTAGCACGTCCGACGCTGTCACCGGCCCAGTGGCCTCTTCAGTCTCAGGTGCGGCGGCCTCTCCAGATGCAGGCGCTTCCTCTGCTGGCGCTGCTGCTTGCAGCTAAAGCGGGAACTTCTGCACAAAGCCGGGCCCAGTCGGCCGCGTAAGTGTTACACACGTCCGTGATCCCGTCAATGTGACGCTGGTGACCGTTCTGTTCCAGCTGACGATAGTCTTCTCGTGGCAGCACAAAGCCAAACAACTTCCGAGCCTGTTCGATCGCGTAGTCCTGACAGGTATAAAATTGCTGGCGCCGCTTGCGCTCTCCACCCCTATCGCCGCGGGTGTTGCCGGCCATAAACCGAGGCTGCCCCTTCACCGGACGCGCTCGGACGCGCAAGCCCCTACGCCTTAGCTGCCCCTTCTGGGCTACTGGGCGCTGGGCTTACCTTAGGCACTGCGGTAGGTCTCCTAACCTACGGCTGATAACCAGTTAAACTCAACAAGACACAACCAACCCAGAGGCCTACCGCACAGACGTGCAATAGACCTTCCCTTTTCCTGATCATGCCTTGAGCAAAATAACATTCGAAACTCTGAAAGGGGACGGCCGCATGAACCCGAACTCTGGCCAAACATAACCGGAACTCCGTTTGTGTGCTTTTCTGTGGGTTGGGGGATGAGACAAATTCAGCTTTATATTGATGTGGGGTGTCGGTCAAATTCAGACTTACATTGATGTGGGGTGTCGGTCAAGCTTCGGCATGCATTTGGGCTGAGGTGCAACATGTGTGCATTAAGTCACATCCATGTGCATGCTAGTACAGTCGCACACGGCATGCTGGCATGAAGCTCAACCTAGAACAAGCACATGTTGCTTAGGGTGTGCATCGGATGTATAGATCATGGTTGCGCATTAAATCTAGGATATCCCTAGCCTAGAATAGGGCAACTTGTGTCGACGTGGGCCATGTCGTCGGAGAGCACTGACAATGATGCCTTAAGCTCGGGCGAGACGAGTCGCTCGCCGACGGTCCTAGACGAGAGTGCGGAAACCTGCTCCTACGATTCCTCTGAGTCCTACTCAGAGTACTACTCGCAATGCTACGACTCTTCGTCGAGCGACGACAATCTGCCGGACTGGTCGGAAGCCAAAGCCCGAGCCAAGCAACTTAGTAGCAATTCAATCATTGTGTTGTCCTGAATCTTATCGTGTCCAGCATCAGCCACGACATTGATGATTGCTGCACTTGCAAGCTCAGGCGTGATCCTGTCAAAAGCCACCGACTGAATGCTAAGCAGCGCGCATATGTATCTGGTTGGGCAAACTCCATGCTCTGCCGCACTGGACACTCTTAATCATTATGGATGCCGGTGTGACTTTGTTTGGCCGCACAGCAAGTCACGTACTTCATTAAGGAATGTTGGGAAGGGTGAAACGCTTTCTGAGCTACGATTTCCCCGTGATGTCCGACTGTGCCTTGGATGACAACTCACACTAAAGTCAGTGTTTCAGGGGTTTACATGCAAAGATCGCTGTCACTGTCACCGTGTTTGCTGCTTGGGGCTTTCATGCCCATATCAAGGTTCTGGCGCCGAGGGTGGAATTCTGGCTTTGCAGGCGCTGGGCATCAAGGCGAGGCTGAGGATGATGTACTCTTGTGAGCACAGTCGCGCGAGAACATCCCACAACCAACTCATGAGGTAGACCACATCAGCAGTTCTGAGATTAACTGCATTGCTACGGACTTTATCGCTCGGAATTTCCAGCCCCGTCTGCTGCTTTGCCTGCCTGAGTATTATAGTTCTTGTGACCAGAGGCTAGATAAATGTAGCAGCATGTTACCCCAACTGCATGTGTCCCTATACAAGGTTCTACCCTGATGTTTGTGACCGGCAGCTACATCGTCAAAACTATCGATGCGGTGCACTCATCGCCGGCTTCCCTTGCCAGCCGCCGCTTGGCCACAGCCTGTCATGTTGGTCCATCATGTCAGCATGAGTCTCAACATTCAAAGTTCATCGACACCAGGTTTTCTGTGCTACGGACGGAGAGTGATCTTCTGGATGAAGAGGACTGGCAATTATTCTAAGTTCGGGGTGGGCAACTCTCGGTTGTAAGCTTCTGGCTGCTGTTCTGTGTTTGGTGCACTCCAATTGGGATGCAGTCGGTGAGTCCACAGGCTGCAAGACCCTTCTTTGCCATCGTGAAAACGATTGGCGAGTCACTTGGCCAGTCTTGCTATGAATCACACGCTTAGTGTACCGAGGCTTCGGGTGCCCATCTATGTGCTCGAGAATGTGCTGGGAATCAAGAAGTGCCTTCCGGCAGTTCGTGCCCGCCTAGGAACCTTGAAAGAGTATGTTCATGGCATGATGGAGATTGACAGCAAGGCGATCGGGGATGTTGTGAGCAGGCCTCGGCTGTACTTTATCGGTGTCCTCAGGCCGGGTTATCGTGTCAGCGCTGCGATTCCACCGTTGCCTGTAAATCATGTGCATCATGCAACGAACCCCTCAGCTACCGATTCGATGCAGGAAGGTCGCAGCCCCTGGGATCTCTTCGAATGCCAAGCTACAGAAAACCTTGGATCAGATCCTGTCAAAGGCCAAGCAGAACTGCACTCCGCCAACGCCCTGGTATGACCTGCTGCTGGACGATCCGGACCAGGAGATGCCAATCAAGAGACGCCGGCAGACGGCTTTGGATTTGCGGCACGAGTAGCTCGGCCTTGCATTTGATTGAGTGTTGCATGTCGTGACACCTGTCATGTCACCTCCCAACGAATTCCGACGCTAGGCCTATTGAGTCTAAGGCCTCATGATACAGGATTGCGATGGCCCTCCATCCACTTCCAGTTTATGAAGGACCACAAGGCCCAAGTGCACGGGTTCCCGATAACCTTCCCTCTGCTGGACCATTCTCCACTTAGGTCAACCCGAAAAAACTGGTTCGATCTGACCTTGCCCGCGCAGCCTTTCAAGACCAGAGGCGCCAGCATGTACTCCGGACGGCTTTATGATGCTGTGTTGTTCTCTTCTTCAGAGTGACTCAGAAAGTGCAAGCAACTACATTGTGGCAGCTGAGGCGATAGACATTCTGACGACATTGCATGGGAATGCCCGTGCATGTGTCAATGTTTCGCAGCAGCTGAACAGAATGCATCTGATGCGGCGTGTGATCCCGTGCCTGACACCGGGAAGCTGCATGTACGTGATGCACAAAGGTCGGTGTCTGTCAGGCCAGGTGGTGATCCCAGTTTGCAGTTTAATGTGTTTTGAAACACAAATACTCCTTCTTGCGCGGAGGCCTCGAGATGATGCTCTTTCAGGGCTTCGACATCAGCAAGCTCAACTTGTACGGCATGGATGACAAGGACCGGGGGTTTTCTTCACAAGCAGCCTCATGCTTTCATTCGGTGAGTTTAAACCAATAGCTGCTGCCGGATTGCATTGTGGATCTGAAGATATGTAGCTTCGACTTAAGACGCATAACAGAGGGGCCCATAACATAGTGCTCGGGTGCATGTCCAACCGACCGGTCATTGATCATGCGAGGTCTCGGGATTGATGTCTGGGATTAAGTTCGAGTTTGTTGTCCTTGTTGGCAACAAACACGACATAAGTAAAACAACAACAGCTATGATTCCAATTATGGAGGTAAGTGCTAGTATAGGCAATGTGTCATTGGCATTCGCTCTGGTCCTGGTGGTGTGCCTTGTCGTTTCTATGTTTTCTCAGACACATGGGTTTCCATCCTTCAGTTTCGCAACTGTTTCAAGTTGCATCATGTCCGGCGTCATTTGGTGCTGATGGTACTGCATTCGCTCTGGTCCTGGTGGTGTGCCTTGTCGTTTCTATGTTTTCTCAGACACATGGGTTTCCCTCCTTCAGTTTCGCAACTGTTTCAAGTTGCATCATGTCCGGCGTCATTTGGTGCTGATGGTACTGTGGGGTGTCTAGACAATTGTCTTTGTCTTTCCATTTAGCTGTCGGCTGTTGGTATCTGGGTCTTCCTGGCATCGTGGGTTCATAGTGAGTTTGCGATGGTTAGCATTAGGTCTATTAGGTCTTTCTTCAGTGATGATCGACTGAATATAGAAGCTATCCGGTTGGATTGTTGCAAAAGGGTACTGGGCAGATTGGTGATTGGTGGCTTTGGTTCATTCTGCTAAGTCTTCGTTGGGTGTTGAAAGGCATTCCCGGGGTTTCTTTCGAGGTTTCGGCTAAGCTTGCAGGGGCGTCGCTTCGTGTTTCCAGGCTTGGGCATTGCCCGTATATAATGGTCAACAGTGTTTGGAACAGGGCTTGATTCCACGACTGCAATTCAGATTTTAGTTCTGGGGGGCATGGATTATGGTGCCATTGCTAGCAAATTATCTAGTAAAGTTCGATGTTACACCTGGTGATCTCAGCTCGCCGACTGGCTTGCCGGGTTTAACGTGTCATAGTCGGGTGTAGGCAGGCAGCTTTAGATCTATATATGTTGGTAAAACATCAGACCTGGGTTCAGAATCTGACTCATGCTAGCAGTTTCGGCTCATTGAGGTTCAGTGGCTTGGCTTTAGACCATGACATCGACTTTAATTTTGCTTACCAGCCAAAGCGCTGGTAACAAATTAAAGACGACAACAGTCCCAAGCTGACTCATTCTGCTGGCTGTGTCGTTGTTGCAATCTGCTGCTGACGAACAGAACTGACGTTGACTTCAAGCGCATCTTGGGTAAAAAAATACAAGGTGTGAGGAGCTAGTTGGTTTTTGGCATCGTGATTTTAATAGTCTGGGTTCCACTCGAGTCCGCTTGACAATCCAAACGTTTAGCTTGTGTTCGGTAGGTTATTGTGTCATGCATTGGTGCACTGGACATTTGACCCCGTGGAATGTATTCCTATCCTGAAGCCTTACCGCGCTTGTCACTGTATCGCGAGTGAACCTTGGATCACGGTGGCATTGGTTCGTGCAAAGACCTGTAGACAGGTTGCTCGAGTGTTATTTAATCATTATACTCGATTCATTCCCTTTGCAATTGGAGGACCTGAGGCGGCTGGCAGGGAATGTATCACAGCTGCACCAGAGGATGCTTCTAGAGTTCGTGGTTTGTCTTTTGGTCCGGCAAGTTGTTCATCCTGCTGTTGGCTGGCAATTCGAATTGAGGCGATGAACGTACGATCAGCAGGATTGGCATGGCTTGCAGCCTTCAATGCAGTGGATCTGAGCCGCCTCCAAGAGGAGATTCATGCTCGAGGCTGATTCCCGTCTGCAAAGCCTGTTGTGCCTAAGTATTGTCTTGTGGGTCGGGTGAGGTTTCTGTTGCTGGTTCTAAGGACCCGCTCTTATGACGATGAGTGGCTGGAAGTGCACCGGTCTGCAAAGCTTGTGCACATGCTGTGTCTGTCGGGTCGGGTGATGTTTGTGCTGCTGGCTCTAAGGACCCGCTCTTATGGCTATGAGTGGCTGTGCTCCAGTCTGCAATATCCTGTAATGCACATGCTTCTTGTTGTGGGTCATTCACTTATCGATCAAGGTTCGGTTTTGATGGCTCAGATGACCCAGTCTTGTGGCTAGGAGTGCCTGGAAGTGCTCTTGTCTGCAACTCTAGTGCACATGCAGGGTATTGCGGGTCGGGTGAAGTTTCTGTTCATGCCTGTGAGGGCCCATTTTTTTTGGCGATGAGTGGCTCCAGTGCCCCAGTCTGCAAAGCCTCCTGTGCATATGCTGCGTCTTGCAGGTCCGGTGAAGTTTGTGTTTGTGTCTCTGAGGACCCACTCTTATGGAGATGAGCTGTGCTGGAAGTGCTCCGGCATGCAAAACCCTCTAAAGTGCACATGGTGTTCGTTGATGGACTCTTATAGGTGAAGTTTGTGCTCATGTCTGTGTCCGAGGACCCACTCTTATGGCTATGAGTGGGCCCTGGGCCGATAGATGCTGGAAGCGCTCCGGTCTGCAAACAGCCTTTGTGCACACGCTCTGTCTTGGAGGGGGGGGGTCGCATATCGCTGAAGTTTTTGTGATGTCTCTGAGGACCAAGTCTTATGCTGGTGAGTGGCTGGAAGTGCTCCGGCATACTAAATCCTCTCGTGCATGTGCTTGTTGTTGCGGGTCATTAAGTGATGGAGTCTGTGTTCAAACCTCTGAGAACCCACGTTTACGGCTGCGCGTGGGCAGATAGATCGATGCTGCTGCAGTGCCCCGCTCTGCAATAACCTGTTGAGCACATGCTGTACCTTGCCGGGTATATATCGGTTGTTGGGAAGCGAAGTTTGTGTTTATATCGCTGAGGACCAACTCTTGTGGCCATGAGTGGGCTGGACCCTGATGGATGTGCTCCGGTCTTTTGCATCAGGAAACAGGATACTGCAGCTCGCACGTGTCAGCCACATGACTCACGAGAGGCAGAGCTTGAAAGAGAAAGAAAGAGAGAGACAAAAAGAAAGAGAGATAGAGAGAGAGAGAGAGAGAGAGAGAGAGAGAGAGAGAGAGAGAGAGAGAAAAAGAAAGAGAGATAGAGAGAGAGAGAGAGAGAGAGAGAGAGAGAGAGAGAGAGAGAGAGAGACGGAGTGTGTGTTGTGTGTGTGCGCCCAATTGCAGTTGTCGTTGCTGCGCACACTTATCTACAGTTCACGATGCACAAAGCAGTGGCTCCTGCAGTTGATCGTTTGCTGTAAGCTTGGATGGATCAGGCCAACTCAAGAGCGCGACGGTTGGTTATACATCATGTCAAAGTCAAGCCATGTTAGGGTTGTTTCCTTCAGCTTGCACCAGCAATCCAGTGAATATGTTTTTACAATCTGAACAGTACCGTACCTTGGGTTTCTGTAAGTGAGTTGAGTAGAGGCACGCGGTGACACAATGGCCAGGGAAGCCGGGGATTGCTGCGATACATCACACTGAAAGCCAGGGATTGCTACGAGACACCCTCGTGAAAGCCAGGGATTGCCACGAGACATCCAGGGATTGCTACGAGAGACATCATGGTGAAGCGCAAGAGAGAACGAACTTCGGCTTCGGAGTCGGACGAGGGTTCATCCAGTTCGGATCAATCTGACTCAGGGTCTGCTGGATCAGAATCCAGCTCTTCCTATGGTGGGTCAGAATGCAGCTCCTATACTGGATCAGAACCCAGCTCTGCACCGGAAGCTGTATCAGAAACCAGCTCAACACCTAAGCAGGAGCCAAGGATTGCAAGTTTTACCATGAACCAGGTCTTGTTTGGCGACGAAGACTCCGGCTCCGAAGATGCTTACCAGTCCAATGGTAAATCAAAGAAACGTGTTCGGAGGGCTTTGGAAACTGGGTGTTGTGCGAAGCGCTGCAAGCGGCGGCTGGCATTTAAAACAATCATGTGTTTGGTGACCTCGTTTTGGGCGCTGTCCAAGTCGGGCCAGGATGCTCTATTGTGGAGCCTTCAGCATCCAATGTGGACACCTCAGGCCGAGTCTGAGGACGAACAGTCCAGTGCCAGCAGCGAGGCTTCTGGGAGCGGATCACAGTCCGCTGGAAAGGTGGCTTGGTACCTTGAAGGCGGGGTGGTCATGGGCTGTGAAAAGTCAAGTTGTTGCCGTTTGTGCTTGTGTGGTGATTGTGTGTTTCGGTAGGCCGCAGAGTCTGCAGAGCTGCATTCTTGAAGATCCTCGGTATTTCACCAAGCCGACTTGTGCGATGCCGAGCTACATTTCGGGGACAGGATTTGAGGAAATTCCGTGCCTTGTCGGTTTTACAAATGCTGGATGTACAAGCGGCTTTGGGAGCCTTGTTGTTGCCCACCCTCGCATGAAGTATATAATGTAGTTTACATGCCAAGGCCAGCCAACCTCCTGGAGTCCCATGTACGCATCCTGCATCGCCTTCATCGAAAAGCTCTATTGGGGCATAGCCGAGCCATTGCCGCACGAGCTACTTGTCCTTGGAACGAAGTGTGTGATTGAAGACTTAAGCCTAGAGTGGCCTAGAGTAGTACAATTGTGTGTCTGACAGCCATTAGCAAGCTGCAATTGTCCGTCTACAGTCCTTGCAGGCTGAAAGTCAAAGAGGGGCTGACTGGCAACATGCTCTCCACGGATAAGTACCAAGCTGACATCCCCGGGGCCCGTCGCAGCCTTCTGACGATTCCCCTCCTCTTAAGGTGTGTGGACCCCCGGGGCGGCACTAAGGGCTGCCTTCCAGGCCCGATGAGCACCCACACCTTGTATCGTCAGCTGCGGCGGTGGGGTGACAGTGCCCCTCCATTGGCTCCTTAAATTCCAGGCCTCCTCGCCCATCTTCTTGCCAGTCCGCGCTCATCCATCCGTTCAGCCGCCTCCCTAGTTTCCGCCATGCGCTCACATGTAGTGTCTACCTACTTGCGTGTATTCATTCTGCCTTTCGCTCCTTTGTCGCAATCCGGTATGCCTCTCTTCCCTCGCATCACCACCGAGCTGGCGGACATGATCACCTGCTGGTCGCAAGGGCCTTCGTTGACCGCCTCGATTGCCTACCGGATGGCCTTCCTCCCTCACTGCGCAACTTCAGCTGCGACCTGAGCTTCGCAGGCACTTCTCCGCGCTCCACGGGTTGGACGTGTGGCTCATTGCTCACAAGCATGGACCCTACACTGGACAACTTCACCGCTCACCTTGGCCGTATAAGACCTCATCACCGCTGCTCCCTGACATGCTCATGCGCAGCCCACTCCCCCTCGCGCCGACTCACGGGGGTCTGGTCAACCGACCTCTGCAGGTTACTTAGGTTCGCCTCCACTTCCTCGACGAGTGTTTGCGTTATCTCACCTTCGCATCCACTCCCTCGAGTAGAATCCTGTGTCATCCCAGTCGGCCCCTCTCGCCGTTCCTGGGAGTCTGGGCATCCGATTCTTTAGTAACAGGCCCCTTAGGTTCGGCACCTCCTCGACGCGTGCCTACCAAGTCACCCCCTCCAGTCACACACAGGGTTCTGGGTAACCGACTTCTGTAGGTTTCCTAGCGTTGTCTCCTCTTCCTCGACGTGTGTTAGCGCTCTTTGAGAGCGGATAGTGAAGGACTCCCCCTGTCGTTCCAGACCCTGCTCGCTTCGACATCGGGGATCTGGGTAAACGACCTGCGTATGGACGTCGTTCCGCTTCATTCCATTTCGTCCACCACGCAGCTCCTCATGTCGTTCCAGACGCCCCTTCCCACCCCGAGGTGGCGGGTCTTGGTAAACGACCCGCGTATGGCCGTAGTTCCGCTTCTTTCCATTTCGTCCACCACGCAGCTCCTACGTCGTTCCAGGCCCCCCTTCCCACCCCGAGGTGGCGGGTCTTGGTAAACGACCCTCGTCAGGCCGTAGCTCCGCTTCTTTCCATCTCGTCCAACACGCAGCTCCTCTTGTCGTTCCAGACCCACCTTCCCACCCCACGAGGTGGCGGGTCTTGGTAAACGACCCGCGTATGGCCGTAGCTCCGCTTGTTTCCGTTTCCTCCACCACGCAGCTCTTCATGTCGTTCCAGACCCCTCTTCTCACCCCGAGGTGGCGGGTCTTGGTAAACGGCCCGCGTATAAGGCCGTAGCTCCGCTTCTTTCCGTTTCCTCCACCACGCAGCTCCTCATGTCGTTCCAGACCTCCCTTCCCACCCCGAGGTGGCGGGTCTTGGTAAACGACCCGCGTTAGGCCGTAGCTCCGCTTCTTTCCATTTCGTCCACCGTTGGGGCCCGCAGCTGTCCAAAGAACGGCTGCGTAACATTTAACAGCTGCACGCCTCCGCAGCTGTTAGATGTAGCGTAAGCTGTGTACGCAGCGTATAATGTCTTCTACATGGCGTATAACGTTTTGTGCATCAAACGTAATGTTTGTAACTTTAACGTTACTTGCATCGACGGCAATTACGTGTTCGATGCACTTATGATGCGACATGCACCGTTGCTCCAGGGTCGAAAAACTGTTACGCGCATGCAGCATGAAAAGCAGCATGTTTGCGGCGGCCTGACATGGTCCGGCACGAAAAAACGAAGAATAGAGGGGGGAGAGCGAGAGATATAGGGAGACGGGATGGATGGAGTACGTTCTCGAAGGTCTATACATCTTCTATACATATATATTCAACAGGTCATCGTTTATATGCATACAGACACATGTACATGCGCCTGGCCCGAAGCCACGTTATCAATGGCAGAGGAGGCACAGTCGCTGCACATTTTAGTAGTAGTAGTAGTAGTAGTAGTAGTAGCAGTAGTAGTAGTAGTAGCATAGTCGTAGCAGTAGTGGTAGGAGTAGTATAGCATGAATCTATATATGAATATGACTAAGAGTATGAGCATGAGTATGCGTATGTGTATGAATATGAGTATGAGTATCAGTATGAGCATGAGCATGATCATGAGCATGAGAATGTAATGATAGTAGTAGGTAGCAACAGTACTAGTACAAGTACTAGTTTAATACTGGTAGTAGCAGTAGTAGTAGTAGTAGTAGCAGTAGTAGTAGTAGTAGTAGTAGTAGTAGAACTAGTAGTAGTAGTAGTAGTAGTAGTAGTAGTAGTAGTAGTAGTAGTAGTAGTAGTAGTACCAGTAGGAGTAGGAGGAGTAGTAGTAGTAGTAGTAGTAGTGGTAGTAGTAGTAGTAGTAGTATAGTAGTAGAGTAGTAGTAGTAGTAGTAGTAGTAGTAGTAGTAGTAGTAGTAGTAGTAGTAGTAGGAGTAGGAGTAGTAGTAGTAGTAGTGGTAGTATAGTAGTAGAGTAGTAGTAGTAGTAGTGGTAGTAGTAGTAGTAGTAACAGCAGTAGTAGTGGTATTAGTTGTTGTTGTGGTAGCAGGACTAGTAGTAGAAGCAGTAGTAGTAGTAGTAGTAGCAGTAGTAGTAGTAGTAGTAGTAGTAGTAGTAGTGATAGTATAGTAGCAGTAGTAGTAGTAGTAGTAGTATAGTAGTAGTAGTAGTAGTAGTAGTAGTAGTAGTAGTAGTAGTAGTAGTAGTAGTAGTCGTGTAGTAGTAGTAGTAGTAGTCGTCGTAGTAGTAATAGTAGTAGTAGTAGTAGTGGTGGTGGTAGTAGTAGTAGTAGTAGTAGTAGGCACCCCGCCCCCTACCAACTACACTTGCTCTCAACCATGTTAAGACAACATCCATTTTTCTCGGTATTTACGGCACTTTCGTCATGTGCGATCATCCTAAGAAGCCTAAAAATCGACTTGTCGAGTTTGCAAACTCGGGCTCTTGATTTTGGACTTGCTTCTGGGGGTGGGTGGGGGGTGGGGGGGGCATGATGACGACAGTGTTACGCGAGCACACCCAGCAGTATCACCACAAGAGCCGTTTAACTCGGTATTGACGGTACTTTCGTGATGTCAGACTTTGTTACATATTCTGAGCCCTTACTTCTCGACTATGCGTATTAAACTTTGCTGTTTAGAACTGCTTGCAAAAAAAACTCGAAATTGGGTGGGGGAAAGCTTCTTCGGGGATGATCACGACACTGTTTTGCGGACACCCTGAACAATATTTCCACACTCAAGCGCGCACACACCACACACACACCACTTCAAAAACAGACCCTCCTACGCAGAGGTTGGGCGGTAGGGGTGTTGGCGAGCCCCTCCCACGTACAGCTGGCATCTTTGTTTTTCATGTTCAGAAGATGTTGCGCTTCAGGTTTTAGAAACGTTAAACCCTTGTTGGCAGCACCTGGGTTTTGCACGGTATTTACAGCGTTTTCGTACTATCCGACCACCTGGGGTTTATCAGTTTCTTCCCCGTCGAGCTTGCAACTCCAGCTGCTGTGGCAGTTTTGGGGCCTGAGCCCCTGCAACTTCACCGGCTGTGACAGTTAAGGAAACTGAGCCTCTGCAACTTCTGCAGCTGTCACAGATAAGGAGCCTGAGCCCGTGCATCTTCTGCAACTATCGCAGTTAAGGCGCCTAGCAGTTATCGCTGCCCAGCCCGGATGGAACAAGTGTAGTTGGGAGGGGGGGGTGGCTAGTAGTAGTAGTAGTAGTAGTAGTAGTAGTAGTATTAATAGTAGTAGTAGTAGTAGTAGTAGTAGTAGTAGTAGTAGTAGTAGTTGTTGTAGTAGTAGTAGTAGTAGTAGTAGCAGTAGCAGTAGCAGTAGCAGTAGCAGTAGTAGTAGTAGTAGTAGTAGTATTAATAGTAGTAGTAGTAGTAGTAGTAGTAGTAGTAGTAGTAGTAGTAGAGTAGTAGTAGTAGTTGTAGTAGTAGTAGTAGTAGTAGTGGTAGTAGTAGTTGTAGTAGTCGTGGTAGTAGTAGTAGTAGTAGTAGTAGTAGTAGTAGTAATAGTAGTAGTAGTAGTAGTAGTAGTAGTAGTAGTAGTGCATTGTAAACGTATACTAGATCGTAGGTCAGAACTCTAAAGTAGAATGGGATATTGGATGGTTTCAGTCCGGAAGCAGGAGCCAAGGCCGAGATTTGATTACTGGGCACCTTAGTGAGGGTTACATGGGGTATTTGGTGGTGCTTTGGCAAAATAGGTGGCTGGCGGATGGAAATATCAGCCACAGGGGGTCTTGGGGAACCGGCAACAGGCTCGGTCCAGTTTCGCGGCTGTCTAGATCCACACGATAGGCCATCGAAAGCACGAGGTGCGAAAACATATTGCGACACGAGAAAAAAATTGCAAACAGAAAATTTAAAAAAATAATGGAAAACGGACCCAGCAACAGCCGCGATTTGGCGCGAAACAGCCGCGATTTGGCGCGAAAAGCCATGAATTGTAGGAGCCCTCAGAAAATGAGCCCCCCAACGTTCGATTCATGACCCGGTTTTCTCAAAAAAACTTGCAGGTAGAGCCGGCAGCAGTCACAACCACCACCACGAAACTACAGCCGCGAATTGTTGCAAAGCCGCGAACTGCAGCCGAACAGCCGCGAACCGACGCCAACAGCCGCGGACCTCGACTGGAACAGCCGCGAACCGACGCCAACAGCCGCGAACCGATGCCAAAAGCCGCGAACCGATGCCAACAGCCGCGAACCGAAGCCGACAGCCGCGAATTGTAGTACTAGTAGCAGCATCAGTTGTAGTAAAAGTAGTATAGTAGTAGTAGTAGTAGTAGTAGTAGTAGTAGTAGTAGTAGTAGTAGTAGTAGTAGTAGTAGTAGTAGTAGTAGTAGTAGTAGTAGTAGTAGTAGTAGTAGTAGTGGTATAGTAGTATTAGTATTAGTATTAGTAGTAGTAGTAGTAGTAGTAGTAGTAGTAGTAGTAGTAGTAGTAGTAGTAGTAGTAGTAAGAGTAGCAGCAGTGGTAGTAGTAGTAGTAGTAGTAGTAGTAGTAGTAGTAGTAGCAGAAGTAGGCACCCCCCCTACCAACTACACTTGCTCTCAACCATGTTAAGACAACATCCATTTTTCTCGGTATTTACGGCACTTTCGTCATGTGCGATCATCCTAAGAAGCCTAAAAATCGACTTGTCGAGTTTGCAAACTCGGGCTCTTGATTTTGAACTTGCTTCTGGGGGTGGGTGGGGGGGTGGGGGGGGGCATGATGACGACAGTGTTACGCGAACACACCCAGCAGTATCACCACAAGAGCCGTTTAACTCGGTATTTACGGTACTTTCGTGATGTCAGACTTTGTTACATATTCTGAGCCCTTACTTCTCGACTATGCGTATTAAACTTTGCTGTTTGGAACTGTTTGCAAAAAAAACTCGAAATTGGGTGGGGGAAAGCTTCTTCGGGGATGATCACGACACTGTTTTGCGGACACCCTGAACAATATTTCCACACTCAAGCGCGCACACACCACACACACACCACTTCAAAAACAGACCCTCCTACGCAGAGGTTGGGCGGTAGGGGTGTTGGCGAGCCCCTCCCACGTACAGCTGGCATCTTTGTTTTTGATGTTTAGAAGATGTTGCGCTTCAGGTTTTAGAAATGTTAAACCCTTCTTGGCAGCACCTGGGTTTTGCACGGTATTTACAGGTTTTCGTACTATCCGATCACCTGGGGTTTATCAGTTTCTTCCCCGTCGAGCTTGCAACTCCAGCTGCTGTCGCAGTTTTGGGGCCTGAACCCCTGCAACTTCACCGGCTGTGACAGTTAAGGAAACTGAGCCTCTGCAACTTCTGCAGCTGTCACAGATAAGGAGCCTGAGCCCGTGCATCTTCTGCAACTATCGCAGCTAAGGCGCCTAGCAGCTACCGCTGCCCAGCCCGGATGGAACAAGCGTAGTTGGTAGGGGGGGGTGGCTAGTAGTAGTAGTAGTAGTAGTAGTAGTAGTAGCAGTAGTGCTAGTAGTAGTAGTAGTAGTGGTAGTAGTAGTAGTAGTAGTAGTAGTAGTAGTAGTAGTGGTAGTATATAGTAGTAGTAGTGGTAGTTGTATTTTCCATTGCATGTATATATGTCTATATATATATATACATACATACATGAACAGAAAGACACAGAGAGTGTACCCTACCTTACATGTACCCTAACAACTTTTGCTCAAGCCGGCTCAAGCCCATGTGGCTACATACGCAGAGACACAAAGAGTGTACCCTACAACCCTAAAGGCCCAAGCCGGCTCAAGCCCATGTGGCTACACCGTTTGTTGGTTCAAATCTGGCCATTTTCGGGTTTAGCAAACGCTGGCTTGTGCCATTTCGTGTCTGGCAAACGCTGGCTGGCGCCATTTTCGGGTCTAGCAAACGCTGGCTGGCGCCATTTTCGGGTTTAGCAAACGCTGGCTGGCGCCATTTTCGGGTTTAGCAAACGCTGGCTTGCGCCATTTTCGGGTCTAGCAAACGCTGGCTGGCGCCATTTCGGGTTTAGCAAAATCAAACACCGATAGCTTTTCAATGTTTTGAAGTTTTGTGTTATGTGTATTGTTGGTTTTGTTTGGTCGCTGGTTTCGCGGGTGTAGCAAACGCTGGCTTGCGCCGTTTTCGGGTTTAGCAAACGCTGGCTGGCGCCATTTTCGGGTCTAGCAAACGCTGGCTGGCGCCATTTTCGGGTTTAGCAAAAGCAAACACCGATAGCTTTTCAATGTTTTGAAGTTTTGTGTTATGTGTATTTTTGGTTTTGTTTGGTCGCTGGTTTCGCGGGTGTAGCAAACGTTGGCTTGCGCCGTATTCGGGTTTAGCAAACGCTGGCTGGCGCCATTTTCGGGTCTAGCAAACGCTGGCTGGCGTCATTTTCGGGTTTAGCAAACGCCGGCTGGCGCCATTTTCGGGTTTAGCAAACGCTGGCTTGCGCAATTTTCGGGTTTAGCAAAAGCAAACACCGATGGCTTTTCATTCGCGGGTGTAGCAAACGCTGGCTTGCGCCGTTGTCGGGTTAACCAAACGCTGGCTGGCGCCGTTTTCGGGTTTAGCAAACGCTTGCTGGCGCCATTTTCGGGTCTAGCAAACGCTGGCTTGCGCCATGTTCGGGTTTGGCAAAAGCAAATACGCCGATAGCTTTTCAATGAAAAGCTATAATGTACTTTTGAACTTTTGTGTTGTGTTTGTTGTTGGTTTTGTTTGGTCGCTGGTTTCGGGTGTCGCAAACGCTGGCTTGCACCGTTTTCGGGTTTAGCAAACACTGGCTGGCGCCATTCAAGGTTTAGCAATGCGACCATATGATATAACCACTTATACGCCAAGTAGCGTATACATACGCCGGCTGCGTAATACAGAATATAGCTGCCGCTACAACAGCTTCCTTATGTATACACAGCTGTCCTTTGGGCAGCTGCGGGCCCCAACGGCACCACGGAGCTCCTCATGTCGTTCCAGACCCCCCTTCCCACCCCGAGGTGGCGGGTCTTGGTAAACGACCCGCGTAAGGCCGTAGTTCGGCTTGTTGCCACAAATTGTCCACCACGCAGCTCCTCGTGTCGTTCGTGGCGGGTCTTGGTAAACGACCCGCGTAAGGCCGTAGCCCCGCTTCTTTTTTCATTTCGTCCACCACGCAGCTCCTCATGTCGTTCCAGACCCCCCTTCCCACCCACGAGGTGGCGGGTCTTGGTAAACGACCTGCGTATGGCCGTAGTTCCGCTTCTTTCAATTTCGTCCACCACGCAGGTCCTCATGTCGTTCCAGACCCCCCTTCCCACCCCGAAGTGGCAGGTCTTGGAAAACGACCCTCGTCAGGCCGTAGCTCCGCTTCTTTCCATTTCGTCCACCACGCAGCTCATCATGTCGTTCCAGACGCCCCTTCCCACCCCGAGGTGGCGGGTCTTGGTAAACGACCCGCGTATGGCCGTAGTTCCGCTTTTTTCAATTTCGGCCACCACGCAGGTCCTCATGTCGCTCCATACCCCCCTTCCCACCCCGAGGTGGTGGGTCTTGGTAAACGACCCGCATAAGGCTGTAGTTCCGCTTCTTCCCATTTAGTCCACCACACAGCTCCTCATGTCGTCCCAGACCCCCCTTCCCACCCCGAGGTGGCGGGTCTTGGTAAACGACCCGTGTAAGGCCGTAGTTCCGCCTCAATCCATTTCGTCCACCAGCAGCGCCCCTCATGTCGTCCCAGACCCCCCTTCCCACCCCGAGGTGGCGGGTTTTAGTCTTGGTAAACGACCTGCGTCAGGCCGTAGCTCCACTTCATTCCATTTCGGCCACCTGTCGTTCCAGACCCCCCTTCCCACCCCGAGGTGGCGGGTCTTGGTAAACGACCCGTGTAAGGCCGTAGTTCCGCCTCTTTCCATTTCGTCCACCAAGCAGCGCCCCTCATGTCGTCCCAGTCCCCCTTCTCTCCCCGGTTTGTTAAATCCCGGCCGTAGCTCCGCTTCTTCCATCGCGTCCACCACACAGCGCTCCCCAAGTCGTTCCAGACCCGCTTCTAGCTCCCAGATCGGGGACCTGGGTAAACGACCCGCGCACGGCAGTAGCTCCGCTTCTTTCTGTCGCAGTACGCATCGCTCCTCACGTCGTTCCAGACACCGCTTCTCGCAAGGCCGTATAGTCTCGCTCCGAGAATGTACGTTTCTCGTGAAGCCGTAGCCGCTACCCCGATTCTTACCATTACATGCCAGGCCTCGGTTTCGAGTCCGGCTCAGCTGGGCCCCCCGCCTCTACGCGTCCGCGAGTGCATCGTCCTTCCCCTTCTCCAGTTACCCACTTTGCGTCGCCCCCCCCCCTCTTCTGGCCCAAACCCCCCTTTCCGGGCTGATAACCCAGACTTGGGCCACTTCCGGCGGGTTTCAGGCTCCCCATTTCTTTCGGGACCAGTCCGTGCCGGTCTCGGCCTTCGTTTCCACTTATAGTCCAGACTCTAGTTCAAGCCCCCTCTGGAACCTCCCGCGGAGGGGGCCGATGACGCTTGCGGAGGCCCCCGAGATGCTGGGCGGGGAAGAGTGGTGGAGGCCGCAGCTACTGCTGCAGGTCGAACCCTACCTACCTACCAAGCTGACATTCTCAGATGTATGCTGGATGTGGCGTTGCAGGATGAGTTGCAAGGCATATTTGGGGACCACCATAGGCGGGGAAGGGCGTATGGCAGGGATACCCGTACCCCTTGTGTCTCTTGGCGGCTCAAGTTGGGCGAGGGTCGGTTCTGAGGGTTGTGTGGCATCGTTTTGGCAGCATGCAAAGCAACATGGGAGCAAAAGTTAAGAATGCCAACGTAAAGAAAAGACTAGGTGCAGGGCTTATTTCTGCAGCGTCGCATCGTTTCTGTCAGGTGCTTAGTTTTTACACCCAAAGATCAAAATGTGTTTGTGATGCGGTGTCCGCATCTTGAGCTTAATTGTTTGAGTAGAGGCTGCAACACCATGAAGACCATGCAATGGTCCAGCGTGTGTGTCTGGGAAAAACTCTCTGGGTGGATTTGCGGATGTGATGTCCTGCGGGTGTGGCAACAAAACAGAAAGCCCCCCAATCTGCACGATGCCCTACTCCGGTTAGACCATTTGGCCGTAGTCATGGGGAGGGCACTCTGTGAGATATAACCGTGTTGCTTGAAATCAGCAGGGGTTGCAATGACCACATTAGCCCATCGTTCTGGCTGATGTCACTCTTTTCGGGCTCGTTGTGAGTTGGCTTCAACACCTTATATGCTTCTAACACGAATTGCAAACCCGAGCTGTCTGCGGCATGTTGTTTCTCAAGCCTCCCGATGCTTGGTTGCACAGGGACAAACGACCATTAAGTTTGAACCATAATAGCAGATCAGCTGCATTGTCTGCATTGCTCTCATGCATCCAGAAAGAAACGGCAATGCATAGAAGACTATTGAGTCACTCAAGAAAGCCGCAATGGCAAACACCATCCATATAAAAAATACATGATTTGCACATTGCAACATATGTGGTATCATGCACGTGCAATGCTGTCAGGGCCAGTGGTCTTCACCACAGAGACCAAGCGCAGACCAAGCGCAGGCCAAGTGTCGACCAAGCGCAGACCAATGTTTCACCGGGCAAAATTGGGCGCAGACCAAGCGCAGACCAAGCGCAGACCAAGCGCAAGCCAATTTTTTTAGCAATGGAATTCAGTACAATGGAGAGCAAATGCAGACCGACTTGAACATCACCATGAACAAGAGGAATGCTAGTGCAAGGAAATGCATAGCATGTGCAGCATACAGTATCATGCCAAAGTGCTTAAAAAGCTAGATTCCTGTGAAGAGGCATGAATGCAACAGCTTTGGCGAGTCGCAACTCTCCATAAGAGCAAGGCACGACATGCAAGACGTTACAAAACCTAAAATAAATGCACATATTTCAAAACTTTGTATGGGCATAATAAACAAAGGTGTTTGGATTCTACACCGAGTGCATGCATTTCTAGACCCACAGCAGACCAAGCGCAGACCAAGCGCAGACCAAGCGCAGACCAAGCGCAGACCAATGTTTCAGTGGGCAAAGCCGAGCGCAGACCAAGCGCAGACCAAGCGCAAAGCAAGCGCAAACCAATCTTCACATGTTGTCGTTGAACTTTATAGGAAGCAAACCACAAGAAATTATCCATGTGGTTTGTTGAAAGGAGGAAGTAATGTCAATGAATTAATTGCGAAGTTGTTCTATCAATGGCATACTGTGCTTGCAGCCTGCTTTTGCTTTGTTGCATAAAAAAACACGATCATGAAGCCGGAAACATAGCACACTAGTTGGCTTTGCTTATCTGAAGTAGAAGTAATGGTGAACTGCTGAGTCACTGATAAAGTCATGCCAGAGCAGCACAAATGCAAACACTATGCAAACAAAGAGTGTCTGACTTGCAGATTTCAAACATACCTAATATCATTTAAAATGCTCTCACGGCCTGTGGTATACACCAGCGCGGACCAAGCGCGGACCAAGCGCAGACCAAGCGCAGACCAAGCGCAGATCAAGTGCAGACCAATGATTCAGTGGGCGCAGACCAGGCGCAGACCAGGCGCAGACCAAGCGCAGACCAAGCGCAGACCAAGTGCAGAGCAATGGAATTCAGTACAATGGAGAGCAAATGCAGACCGACTTGAACATGATCATAAACAAGGGAAGTGCAAGTGCAAGGAAATGCATAGCATCTGCCACATACAGTATCATGCCAAAGTGCTTAAAAAGCTAAATTCCTGTGAGGATGTATGAGTGCAAAAGCTTTGGCGAGTTTTTACTCTCCATAACAGCAAGGCACAACATGTAACAAGTTACCGAATGGAAAGGATCTACATCTATTTCAAAACTTGAAAGAGACATAATAGTCAAAAGTGTTTGGATAATGCCACTGCGAGCGCATGCATTTCTAAACACGGCGCAGACCAAGCGCAGACCAAGCGCGGACCAAGCGCATACCAATATTTCAGTGGGCAAAGCCAGGCGCAGATCAAGCGCAGACCAAGCGCATTTCAAGCGCAAACCAATTTTTTTGGTGGAGCCTAAGAAACCTCTGCAACAAATATTACACTCTGGAGCATGTCTTTTGCATCTTCGAGCCCCACGACATGCAACTGCATGTTTGTATGTCCGGCGACAAAGAACACCGAAACCTTATCCATGTTTTTGTCTCGGAACATTGGTGAACCATGCGGTTTCAAGTGTGCATTTGGCATATTTGCTAGATGATGAGCTTAGAACGTAGGGTTCAAAATCAGACGAATGGAGTTTAGGCAAGAATAAATTCTGTGAAAGGTCATGCAACAAACTCTCCGGTCGAACATTATTTGTTCGAGTGCATGTTGGAGAAGGCAGAACCTGGAAAGGATACACACCACATCACAAGGTCTACTTTGTCTTCTCTGTGGCTATTTCCTGGGCAGCAGTGTACTTCTGCCGTTTGTTGCAAACAAGTTTCTGGTCTTAGACCTGTCTATCTGCGTTGTGTTACTTATTTTTTTGGCAAAGGCTACCTCCACCAAGTTTCAAACCTGCATCACCATCGAGCCCTGCATCCGCCTAGTAATCAACTTAATACAACTTAGAGTCTATGTAGCCATTAATTATCAAGACCGTCGGGAACGACGAATCCCTGCGTCTCAGCCAATCTTGACTCTCTTTGTCCGTTGTCAAAGTCCGGCACTGCAGGAGGTCCTGGAGAAAGAAGCTTTTCAATGGAATGCCATATTTCCAGGATGATTTGTGTACTTGGTTACACCAGGGGCCACACAGGACGTGGCTTTCAAACTAGTGTTGGCACTTGTGCAAGACTTGCCTTTATGTTTTCTGAATTCTTCTTAGACACTTTAATAGTCATAGGGTTCTTCTTGTCGGACTCCTCATTACAACAAGTGCACCTCAGTGAACATAGACAGACTTTGTTCATTGTCAACACTAGAAAAGATTCTAGCACCACCGCTTCCTGCTGCAACCCTGGGAATTGCCCGAAAGTCTAAAGGGAATCCAAGCTGATAAACGACGTGATGAGAATGCTTTTTTCATGCCCTGCGACTGTTTGCGGAGATACTGCACAAAGAAGGCCGGCAAAGAATCGTCAACGAGGACTCCTCCGGGTTTCAGAATCAGAATCATGGCATTCCACGCGGGTCTTGTCCTTCTGCGTCCAAGCGGGTGTCGTCCTCCTCAGTCTGATCTCCGTGCAAGTCGTCTTCGATGTCACTGAAATCCAGAAGGACCTGCGAGTCGAAGTCCGGTGTGTGGTACTGCCTGCCAACGGGTGGCCCACGTGCTTTGTCCTGCGCCTCGCTGAGTTTCCTGATGCGTGCAAAAAAGACCATCGTTGTCCAGAATGTAGCAGCACAGCAACTTGCCTCGAAGGCGTTGCCTGCTAGATCTGCGAGTAGGCCCTGCGGCACCGTCGAGAGCAAAGGATCGTCGCTTTTGAACCATCGCCCTTGCAGTCGCATGGACTCCACCGGCAGCATGGGCCTGCACTCCGAGGTCAAGTACCGCTCGCCCTTCGGAGTGATGCACGGGGAGTGGTCCGTGGCGTGCGCAAACTTGTCCTGCGAGATGTCCACGACCTTCAGATTGGCCGCCGTGGTTGGGAAATTGCGTATTCCGAGCTTGAACAAAGTCCTGCGTTTACGGGCTGTCATACACTTCAGGTAGGGCCTTTGACGAGCTGCACGGCGGAAGCTCTTCAGCCAGTCCTTTGTCACGATCCTTTCCCGTGCCAACATCCGGGTGCCAGATGAACATGTGCTCAGCTGGCTGGCACTTCCTGCACGACTGGACAAATAAGAACCAACGGAAAGACGGCGTTGCGGTACTGCGTGGTCCTCGTGCTGTGTGTCCTGGGACTCTTGGGCTTCCTGTAGTGCACGACGTTGAGCACGACGATTGGCCCGTCGAGTGCGCATGATCTCCAGCTGTCGTTGGGCCTCGTGGTTGAACGTCATCAGGCTTGTGGACCTGCAGAAACAAAAGCAAAAGAATACCAGAAACCACATGCTACCAGTGCAGACTCAGTGTTCACTGGATCAGCCTTGCGACACTTACGTTTGAAGAGAGTCCTGGATGGTGGTGAAAACATCACATGGGCCCCAAAACCCACAAGTGCAATGTCGACATCGAACCCTGCATGTATACCGATTATTTGCTGATCACAACGAACGGCGGCACTACTTGTTGACGAGTTGCAGGGTTTATAACAAGTACTGACTGAAGAAAGAACACGTCTACGAAACATGTCGTTTCAAGTCGAAGTCTACAATGATAAAATCCATACAGAAACTGCTATGTACTATGCCAAAGCTTTTTTTTGCTTGAGTTAAAGACACGAATAACATCAGGGTTGAAACTAAGCCGTTGCAGTGCGACTCTGGCCTTGGCAGGACCAAATAGTCCGAGACCGGCATTACCAGCAAACCAAGCAGGGTATTCATGATGCTGTTGAGGAGTTTGTGAACGGCGGGTTCTGGGAGGAGTCCCTCGAAACACTTGCGAGGAATGGCTGTCATCCACAGCCGCTTCCGGCTCTGCGGAACTCCAAACATACGTGGGTCCAACTCCCAGACGTGTAGAAGTCGATTCGTCTCCTTGTCCAGCAGGTGTCCCACGTGGTCCAGGTTACTGTTTGCTCCGCGCTCATGTGTCCGGGTCAGTCCAACGACATTCTCGAACATGCAGACTTTCGGCGCTGCCGCTCCTTGAGTCTTGAGGTACTGCACGATGTTGTGCAAAACCGATCCGGTACGGAGTCGTCCTGTCGCCACGCACGATCTATTGTCCGACGAGGAGGCCGATGTGTTGAGCACGGAGCAGTCTTGACAAGGGAAGCCCGCCGTAATTGCGGTGCACAGCGGCATTTGGATCTGTGTGTAGTACTTCGTGTCGAAGACTGTGTCGTGTTGCATGTCCGCGGCATCCTTGAACATGTGCTGGATCTCCGGGTGTGCCTGCAGGAGGAAGTTCCTTTTGGCAGCGTCCTTTTCGCAAGCGAACTTGTGTTGGAAGTACATGCCGTCCAGCTCCCAATTGTAACGAGCCCAGTCCCAGAACTGCTTCATGACCGTCGCTCCAATGTCCATTCCACTGCAGATGGAGCCGTATCGTCCGTCGAGTGTTTTGCCCTCAAGGAGCATCTCCTTCAGGTAGACCACGTCCTCCGGAAGCAGTCTCCTGGACCACAGCCTGAACAAGTCCTTCGTTCGAGTTGCAGAAACAGCAAGTTTGCGATCATTCTCCAGAAACTCGTGAACAGGCGTGTGTACTTCGACTTTCTGAACTTGTACGTCCCTGGCCAAAGGTGTCCGCTGAGGTCTGTCCGGCGTTGGTAAATCGTCCGGCCGGAACTGCAAGGCTCTTCGGAGGGCCATGGTGTGTAACTTATGTGTACAACGTCCTCAGTGTCAGAGGTCTAAGTTTACTAGGACCCACGAGGTGGAAGCATTCTGATCTGCTGTCCTCTTCAAGTATGTGGACGTCCATGCCTATGCTGAACGACAGTTTGCTGTATAGAACTCTGACGAACGTCTACTGACATGATCCTGTGGCTCTCTTGAAAGCACACCAATTGCAGAACACAATGTCCGTCAGGAGGCAACTGTGAAGCTCGCCGAAAGGAATTTCAACATGCTCTACACTGCCCTTGGCCCTGTGCATTTCATTTTAGCTTCCTAAACCTATAGAACATGATCATCCGTGTGCACAGCAAGAGAACTGGACCTATGAAATCACGGTTTACCATGCCACGCACGGCTCCTTCGCAGCAGCGTGTGTGAGCCCACTGCGATGTAGAAGCACTGGCCGCCTGCAATGCAGAACACAAAGAACGCTGTCCAACTTCCAGTTAGAATCTGACTGTGCTCACTGTCTGCTCACCGATCAAGACAAGATTACAATCTCTTAGAGGTTCCACGGATATCCAAATCCTTTCAACTTTGGACAAAAAAACGAAGGCAAGACAATGGCAGACCTTAATGGAATTAAACATGGCTCAGCAAACGCCACTAAAACAATAGCTTACTTAACGTTGGATTGGAACAGAAATTGCAGCTGACCGATGGGATATGCAATGCAGAAAGCACACCGTGTCTGCAGCGCAATTTTGTCCTGGAGCCAATCATCGACTGCGAGAGCTTGTCAGCTTCTGGAGGGAGTCGTTGTCCATTCTGCTTTGTCGTTGCCTTGCTAGATTTGTGTAACATGTACAAGCGACCCACTGTGTCCAAGATCTACGAGTTGTCCGACTGTCCGGCGGGACTGCCCAACTCTAAAGGAACGAATTAACTGCTTGGTACCTCGGGTTCCTGGAGTGTCTCGATTGTCTTGGAAATTGGCAACTTCAAGTCTCTGTACAAAGTCACCGCGGTGCACCTGTCCTTTTCGAGCTGAAAAGTCCTACTGAAAACGGCTCCGGCGATGAGGTCCTCTTTGAGGTGCATGTCCGATGTCCTGCCGGTCCATTGGAGGCGGAAACGAGTCAACGCTTCCTCCAAGCTCTTCGTGTTCTGAACGAGAAGCTTCGGGTCCGGAACGAACAATGATCGATGAGTCCGAGCGTAACAGTCCCACGTGACCACGCCGAGTGCCCACATGTCCGCCTTGGTGCTGACGTCGACCTTGCAGACTAGGAAAACTGTGACTGGGAAGCTTCTTCGAAAGGGATGCTCAAGGGAAAACAAGGAGAAGTTAACTGTAAGCTAAACGTAAACTGTTTCACTTAGGTTGTTGTCTTTGTCATTAACCACTTCAACAGACTAGTCTAGCTGTGGGTTCAATCTTCTGGTCGACAAGAGTAAAAGAAGCATGATGTATCAACCCTGTTAGTTAGTAGTTCCGTGCTGCATAGCGAGAAAGAACTATACTGCCATTGCTAAGTGGGCTGCACTGATGACTCTTCTCACACCCACTTTATGTGCTGCTAGCAGTAGTCTTTTGACTGCATCATGTGCTCAGTCTTTTCTGTCTCCCCAGATATCCCGGCCTTCTTGTCACCAGCAAAGAGGCACTCGATGGGTCTGTAGTACGCTGCATAAACCTCGTCAGCTCTTACGCGTGTTTGTCCGTCTACGGGTAGTGCACGACAATGTCCGAAGTCCGACAATGCAACACGGTGCGCGGGTAAGAATACCAGGAAATTGTTCGTCTTGACGTCCAAATGCACGATGTTCTTGCTGTGCACATAGCCCAGTCCGGCCAGTGTTTGCCGAAAATATGTGGTGACATGTGCTCGTCGTGTTGTCCATGGCACGGAGTCCTCAGTGTCCTCTGCGTGCAGCTGCCGAACAACTTTCAAAAGGTCCAATGAGGCATTCTCCATGAGAATGCCTGTGTGTCCAGTCGAGGATTGAAGCAAAGCGTAGAGCTGCACAACGTTCGGGTGTGGTCCGATCTTGCTCAGGATTGTGTACTCCCGTGTCAAGTCCCAAGACTTCTCCAGGCCATCCGTGTGTGTGTCGACCACTGCGGTGTCCTTGTCCGGCGTACGAACGGCGACCTTCAACGCCAGGCGGAGGTCCTGGAAATGGCATGCGAAGACCTCCCCGTATGTGCCTCGCCCAATGTGTCCTGCGGGTTCCAAGCATTCCTCCATTGTCCAACGGAACGTACCACGACCATCGAAGTCCTCCGGTTCACTGACCATAGGCAAGTCCATCGATTGCGAAACGGGTTTCTCTTGTCGTTTCGCACGGCGATATTCGTCTTTTGATGCCTGGTTTTTCTTGTAGCCGTCCTGAGCTCTCTGGGTGTACTCCTTGCGAAGGTCCGGCCGCTTCTTCCTGCAAGAGGACGGAAGTTGGGTAGTTTAGTCTGATGCTGTGCTGCCCGCTAGACATCATCAAGTTCAAGATCACCCATGTACAATGATGCCACTGATGTGAAACTAGATCAAAATATCACAACTTCATGTGCTTTATTTTCCTGAACTACTGCTATGCAACTACATCTTCAGAATAACTGAAGTGGACAGTCGCATCTGCTACCCAGAAAGTACTTTCAATGTCTATGTGATAACCTAGGAAGTCCTACTAGTACTAATGCTCTTGCTGTGAACAACATATGGCATCGTCGGTATATGTTGGAGGGATATCTGAAGGCATACTCGGCTACTTTTACAGGCAACAACCACACGGCATATCCAGTCTACGGCTGCGACCAAGGGACCATCTGTGCTGATAATGACATCGTCCTCGCAGGGGTGTTTTTTTGGTCAGCCGTCGGCGCCGTTTGGGGTCCACACCCTGGCTGCTCATGTCGCGCAAGAACAATGTCCATGCCGACGGCATATGCGAGAGGCCGACCTCCTTCAACTTCGGCCGTGCAACCATGGCTATCTCAAAGGGGTTCGCCGAAGGAACTGCGAGTGACTTCCGAGGAAAGAACAACGATTATCTACGTTGGTAGCACAGCCCAAGAATTAGAACAAAGGACAGGATGCGGAGTGGGTGTCGATGATTTCTCTATGGAACATAAAAGGAATTTCCGTTCTGCACGACAAGAACGAGGAATATTGGCAGGACGCGTGCATGGAAAACAGGCTACTCGTTTCTCTTGTCTTACATATGGCAGGCTTCTCTACCATTGAAGGATGCATTCTGATAAACGAAAAGTAAGACCTGCAGGGTATCATGCATGTCGGACTTCTATGTTGGAGGGACACCTGCCCTTGCTTCATGTGTGGTTCATGCTTGCTTTTTTTTCCTCTCTGGATGGCTCTCTACGACATCATACAATTCAGAGCCAAGACAAGAGAAAATGATGTCCAAGCATGGGGCAGGAAACTTCAAGGATTCCACTGTCTGACACAGGACAACCTCCTCTTACTGCGAAACTCGCTGGACATGGGAGTCCAAGGCTGTGTCAAACTGCTTCTTTGTCCTGCGAGATGACAAGATGTACAAGGAGTCCGCAAAAATAGAAGCAACAACCACATGTGTCATGATTCCTGTACAATGTGTCGGAGTTCCGAGTAGCCCTAACGTGCATCTCATTATGGGAAATGTTTCTTCAAACGCTCCTGCAAATTCGCAGGTGGTTCCCGGCCTTCGTGTGCCTCTACCCATGCCCAAGCCTGCTCGACACAAGCACGAGCGGCATTGCCTTGCCCGGCTTGTGTCCAGGAAATACTCCGGGTCATATTTACAGCGGGGGTTCTGTAGGAGAGCTTCCAACGACCGTTCGGCGGGTCTGTATAAATTCCAACGCTGTGTGGAAACATGCTCTTCACGCGTTCGTCCACCGTGGAGTTCAGCTTCCCGTAGACCCGGTCGTACGTCTTGTTAGCTGAAGTAGCCTTCTTCTCGTTGTCCTTCGTTTTCGTCCTGCGTGCTTCTTGTCCTCTTTTCCAGTGGTCCTTGTCGAGGTCCTGCACGGCCTTTTTGTACATCGTGATGACCTTCGGCCGTAGGACCTTAGCTGAAACTGTGGAACGCCGTCTGCTCAGTTCCTTGAGTGCCTCGTCCTGCTCGCCGATCAAAAGTGTGTCCCGAACAACAGCTTCCAAGTCCTTGTCGTCTGCCTCCGGCATCCACTTTTCTGTCTCGTGTCTGCTGAGGATTCGAAGTACGACGTCTTCTTCGACCAACGTGTTGTCTACGTTCAACATGGCTGCAATGGCCAGCTGATGTCCGGCATCTGTCCCTGGGCTTTGTGTGGCAGTCCAACCCATGTGTTTGCACAGCCTCCGTAACAGTGCTTCAGAACAATGTGCAAAACCGTGCTCAGCGTGAAATTCCAGCAAGTTGAGCTTCTTGTCCACTAGAAGAACAACGCCATTGTTCATCGAGCTGCCCTGCGTAGAACGACCTTTTGTGCGAGTATGCTTGCTTTATCTACATCTGCAGGAGTACTGGACCTAGAATCCCACTGGCCATTTCTAGTTGCTGACGAACTGCTTTGAAGTGGTACTAGTAGGAGTAACAGGAGTGGTAGTACATGCAGTACGGAGTAGCAGTCGAAAGTAGTCCTTAAAGTAATAATATTAATACTCATTTTCGTCGTAGTAGTAGTAGTGGTAATAGTGTTTAATAGTACATGCACACTTGTCCTACTGTAAGTAGTGGTACCATTGGTAGTAATAGGAGTCGTAGTAGTACTACTTATACTACTACTACAAGTAGTGATACTAATGCTACTACTACTACTACGACTACTACTAGTACTACTACCACTACCACTACTAGTACTACTACTACTACTACTATTACTACTAGTACTACTACTACTACTACTACTACTACTACTACTACTAGTACTACTAGTGCTACTACTTGTACTAGTACAAATACTAGTAGTAGTAATAGTAGTAGTAGTAGTAGTAGTACTACTACTACTACTACTTCTACTATTACTGGTAGTAGTAGTACTAGTACTACTACTACTGCTACAACTACTACTACTACTACTGACTACTACTACTACTACTACTACTACTACTACTACTACTACTACTACTAGTACTACTACTACTGGAGTACCAGTAGTAGTTGTAGTACTGGTACTAATACCAGTCCTACTACTCCTACTATTACTAGAACTACTAGTACAAGGCTATTGCTAGTGGTAGGCTACTACTAGTACTAGTAGGAGTACTACTAGTAGCAGTGCTATTGCATAGGCTAAGCTAGGCCAGTGCTAGTACTACGAGCAGTGGTATTATTAGTACTACTGCGACTACTACCAGTGCTAGTGCGGCTAGTGGTAGTGTTAGGCTAGTGCTACTAGTGCTACTACTACTACTACTACTTCTACTACTTCTACTACTAGTACTACTAGTACTAGTACTTCTAGTACTACTGCTGCTTACTTGACTAGTAGTAGTACTACTGGTGCTCTGCATGCTACTACAACTACTAGGAATAGACTAGTTCTCTAGTAGCTGTTACTAGTACTTGTACTATTACGAGTTCTCTTATTATTCACAGTTGCATTGGTAGCATTTCAAGGAGTAGTCGTCATTTTCGTGCTAATAGTACTTAGGTAGGATTATTATTGGTTATCCGAACACCGTGATTAATTAATATCAATCCAGGATGAAAGATTCATATGGGATCACGAAAACTAGTAAATCCCTGTGTCACTAGCATACTTTCGCAAATCATGGCCAGGACACGTAAAGGTGAAGCAGCTTGCAGTTTCAAAACAACCGTGTCCACGGATGTGCTGTGCATCCAATACAAAGAAGAAACGGTCATGTCGAACTCGAAGAAATCAGACCCGGCGTCGTGCACAATCTTGCCAGGCCATGCCAAACAGGCCACACGATAGCTCCGAACGATGAACAAAGGGGATTCACCGGCGAGTACAGCGTGTCCTTCGGGTAGGAGTCCAGAGCACCAGCCTTCTTCGCACAACTGCCAAGTTTTGGCTCGCCATGCCTTCCTCAACAAGGAATATGCTGCGAGAACCTCCTGCTCCTCCGAGTGGTTGTGCGACGCCCAGTCCCTGCGCTTCGTGACGTCTGCCAGGAGCTGTGCCTCCTGGATCTCCGCCGGGGTCATCTCTGCA
This sequence comes from Symbiodinium sp. CCMP2592, assembly GCA_905221615.1. Taxonomy (NCBI): domain Eukaryota; class Dinophyceae; order Suessiales; family Symbiodiniaceae; genus Symbiodinium; species Symbiodinium sp. CCMP2592. Next base: position 95,491 of record CAJNDT010000314.1, read on the forward strand.
CTCGCAGATTTCGTGGAACGACGTGCACGCTTTGCGAGATTGTTGGCCGTCGTCTTGCTGAAGAGGCTCGTCAAGTTAAAGTCGGCCGGCGTGTGGTGCAGCTGGTTGGTGATTGCCTCCTCGCGTTTGTACATCTTGACCAAGCCCGACGTGCTCACAGATTTCCAACCATCCAAGTGTCCTAAGTCCTTTGCTGTGCCATGTCGTTGTTCAGCTTCGCGTTGAACTTTGTTGCAGTCCTCGATGATCTTCGTGTTCAAGAGCCCAGACCAAATACTTCGGAGAACGTGATCGATTTCCTCTGTAAGGTTGTCAAACCGAGTGCTCTGCAGTTCTGCGAGAAGGTACTGACTGATTTGTCCATGGGAAAAGTGACCTGCGAGTAGTTGCTTGGCCCTGAGGGAACCACTCCTCTGTGTGTCTTTGATGCACTCGTCCATCTCTTTGAAGTAGTCCAAACTGGAACGACGAAACCCTGGGTCACTGTGGACAAGTCCTGCAGTAGCACCGAAACCGCATGTGTGGTAGAGCTGTGCGCCGGCACGCAAACGCAAGATCTGATGTGTCAGCCTCGTCATTTGCAGGGCTAGAGTGTCCTGCCAGACCAACTCCTCTTCGTCCGGCGGGCGTGCACGTGAAAGTGCAAGGTCCAGTCCAAGGCGTGCTAGCTTGTCCAAGTTCGACCAGGTCTGCAGGTGCTCCTTTGCAGTGGTCATCCAGCTCCAATGTGACCACTCCGAATAATACGCCAACGTGGATGCACTGGAACGAAGCTCCTCCAGCATCCTGGAACAGCGAAGCTGCTCGGGTTGTAGCACGAGGAAAACCAATCTGGCGGTCGTCTTGTTGTCCGGCAGGATGATGAACTTCGTCATCGTGTGGAGACTGTTCGCATTGCCCTGCCGTGCTTCGTTCATGGAGTCCTTTGCCTCCTTCACAGCAGAGGACTTGCTTCCACCGTGTGTTAAGGAGGCACGAGCCTGGTTGCTGTCCTGCGTGAAAAGGTCCTTTGCGGAAACTGTCCACTTGTGTTCCAAACAACACACCGTTAAAACAAGTGCCAGGACGGACCATTCTTTGTCCAACGCAGCATGAGCTGTTGTTAACGAATTGAAACGACTCTTGCTGGCCTTGGTGCCCTTTGTGCGGATGCAGTCCAATTCGGGCAAGGTCTGCAGCCATGCCCTACGCGTCTCCTCCGTGTTATTGTCCAGTGGGAGACCAGCGTCCAGCAATATGTCTTCGAAGAACATGAGCAAAACTGGGTCCGACGGGTCCATGCTGTCCTTCATGTGTTGGGCCGTCTGCTGGATCTTCTTGGACCATGTGCCCTTCTGCCACGGTCCGTATCTGATGTTGTACAACGAGATGCACCACTGTGCAAATTTGAGAAGTCCTGCTCCAGACATGGCCAAGGCCACGTCGTTGTGAGACCGATGTGCTGGGTCCGACACGTGTTCCACCCACAGGTTCTTCTTGTTCCTCAAGAAAGCGACTGCGGCGAGTTGCGTGGACTCCTGGTCTGTACACAAAATGATGATGGGCGCCCGGGAACCGCGTGTACTGTCCTCAGAGCCACGAAACGGCTGTCCATGTGCTCTGACGGGACTATCTGGGGATCCTTGGCGCACCCCATTGCTTTGCGGGATGCTGGTGATAGTGTCGCCGATAGCCACCCGTAGTTCACGGGCTTCAAGTAGGCCTAACCATGCTCGTGCTTCCCAGGGGGAGCCCCCCATGGCCGTGCCCCCGGCGGCGAGCAGCTTGCCGACTCTGGTCGCGACAAGGTGTCCCATGGACTCCTGCCAAACGGAGTCGAACGCCTTGCGGATGTCAAGGCGAACCAGCCAGATCGGCACCCCCCAGTCACGGGACATACGCATGACTCGTCGCAACACCACCAGCAGTTCTGTGCCTTGGCGCCCTTTTCTCGCCCATTGGTAGGTGTCCCCCTCTTGGAGCTGACGCCCCCCGCGGAGCAGGAGTAGTTGGCCGAACCATTTGAGTACAGCCGACGACAAAGTAATGGGGCGCGTGTCCCCCCAGTCGTCCGGTGCTCCCACGGTCTTGGGGAGCAGGACCGTAACCCCCTCCAGGGCTGAGGGGGGGAGCGCGCCGCGGTAGAGGAAGTCGTTGAGGATGTATTGCAGTCGCCCGGACCACCGTGGATGTTGTAGCATGGCCTGCAAGGCTTCCAACGCCACCCCGTCCGGCCCTGTGGCTTTCCCCCGGTGCCACGTGGCCGTTGCCAATTGGAGCTCCCCTTCGGTGAAGGGCTTCCACGGTGTGTGTTTGCATGCCCGCGTCAGCGCTCCCCGCAGAATGTGGAGCTTTGCGGCCGTGTGGCTTTGTGGCACCTTGTGGAATATGCTTCGAAAGTGCTGGGTGAGCTTCTTTTGCCAGTGAATGTCGTCGAGGAGGCGGTGTTCCCAGCCCTGGCGGCTGTTGTGGTGGTCGAGGGATCGCTTGGCTCGCCAGTCCCCTTGGCTTGCTCTGTCGATGCTTGCTTGCTGCCATGCTCGTTGCTCTTGTTTGCGCGCCCTGCTGATTGCTTTCCACGCTGTTCTGGCTGTTTGTCCGCCCTGAGGGAGCCGGTGCACTGCTCTGCGTTGGGCTTGGAGTTGCTTGCTCTCGCGGAATCTGTCGAACCCCCCTCCTGGCACCGTGATGTCGCGGGCTGCTCTCGCCAGGTCGGCTTGGGGGTCATCGCTCATGGTAGTCCCCTGTGAGAGGCCGGGGGCCCCATCTTTGTTGCTTGAGGGGTTGGGTCGGGCGCTCCGAAGCCAGTGCCCACACGGCGTCATGATCGGAGGAGGCCTGGTGTCGGCAGGTGTGGACCCCCCCTTCGTCAGCGGCGTGCCCGCGCTGCATCAGGTAGTCCTGGCTGCATCGCTTGGTTGTAGGGGAAAAACGTGGGCTGGGGCAGGGCCTAGGAGGAGGGGAGGCACCCACATGAGGACCTCCTCTCCTTTGCTGGTGTGTGCTAGGAGCCCCCCCGTTCCTTGGCAGTGAACGTCTCGTTGGCGTCCATGCCTACCCAGAGCTTGCCCTTGCTCCTAGGTAGTGCCTCCCCCCATTCGGCGAGGAGGGCTGTAGCTTGCTCCACGGTGGCATGGTGTGGTAGGTGGGCAGCCACGAACCTGCATCTGTGGTGTGTTCTTGGGCAGCGTATGGTGGTGCTGAGTGCGTGGGTATGGACTCTGCTGTGGTGGTGTAAGCCTCTGCTGCTGTGGTACAGTATTCCCTCTCCTCTCCAACTTCCTTCTTTCTTGCCGTACACAAGGACCCAGTCATACTTCGCGGCAAAATACAGTCCTGCATCTGTCACTACCTCTTGTAGCAAAAGTACATGAATTCCGGAAAGGACGGGGTCGTCATTGAAATTCCGGGTGAGCTCGAGGATCTTTTCCCCCGCGAGCCCCCCCAGGTTCCAGCTGAGGACCCCCAGCGCGGCCTCCTCTAGCCCCCCTTCGGGGGGTGGCGGCCTGTGAGAGACCCGTGTTTGTCCGGTGGTTCAGCGCAGCTCGTCCTTCCGCGGCTGCCAGGCATCCTTGACCTCTTGGGCGTCCTTGCCAAGGAGGCGAGCCATGATCTGCAGGTTGACCCAGCCTGCCCCCGCTCGCTCTGCCCCCCGGGGTGGATCCAAGGTGGCACTGCTGAGGCGTTCCTGGTCGTACCAAACCGTGCCCGTGGAGAACTCGACCTCCATGCGCCCTTGCTGGGCCCCCATCTCAAGCAGGGCCCTTTTCACTTTGCCGGCTAGCCTGGATTTGCGCCTGCGCTCGGGCGACTGCGAAAGCGACATCCAAAGCTTTCTGTGCCCCCCTGCCGGGTTGACCCCCAGCATGACGTTGGCTCGTCGCACCTTTTGCAGGGTGGTCTGCACTATCTCCCGACGCTGGTCCTCGGATTCCCCCCATCGTTGGGGGATCGGCACAATGGCGTATCCCCTCTTGAGGCCTGGCACGAAGATTTCACTGTAGTCGAGGGGGACGTCGAGCTGCCGGAGTATGTCTTTGGCTTTCTGGAGCGTTTCACTGGCCGGTTGCTCTTCCGGCCAGCCGCCGATAATCAGGGCAGGTCGCCGTGGCCCTTCTGTGTCGGCAGTACTTCCCCCATTGACCGAGGAACCCTTGAGCTTGCTCTCCAGGATCGCCAGGCGGTTCTCGAGCTCCTCCTGGCCCCCCTGGAAGGCCTTGATGTCCTCAGCTTGGGTGGTCTGGGTCAGGCGGATCTGCTCCAGTGCCGCCTGTTGCTTGTCGTGGTTCCCCGTCATGATGCTGAACATCTTGTTGGTCGTGTCCATCTGCTGGGTCACCCCGGCCTCCAATCCATCTACCCGCTTGTTGAAGAGGGCAACTTCGTCGCGAACCGAGGCAATCGACTGCCCCAGCTCCTCTCTACTGCGCCCGAGCTCGGTCCGCATGGCTTCCCGGATCATGTCCAGCGTGAGAGCCCCCGGGTCCTCGCCTCTCTGTTTCTTGCAGGGGCTGTCCCCTTGCTCGCCTGCATTGCTTGCCCCCCCCTGCCCGGCTGGCGCCGTAGTATCACGATCTTGCCTTTGCCCCCCGTAGTCTCCCAGCGAGGTTCTTGCGGAGGATCGCGGCCGCGAAAAAACCCCCCTGTAGGTTCGCCGAGGCCGTAGGAGTCGAGGGTTGGGGAAGTCCCGAAGGAGCGGCGTGTGGCCACCGTACAGGAACGACCCTGCCGAGGTCGCGCTGGACAACGTTCACGGTGCCCCCGCGTAGAACTGCGAGCTTGCCGGTGTGCTCGCAATGGCCCCTCTTCTCTGAGGCCAAGGTCTCTCCACTCAGCCCTGGTTTGAGGCCCTCTGCTGTCTGTTGGCGCGGCCTTGAACCACTCGCGGCTTGAGCCAAAATGGCTACTCTCTCTCTCTCTCTCTTTTTCTTTCTCCTCTCTCTTGCTCACAAAGGCCTGGTGGCCTAGATTTGGCCGACTGGGTCCTCGAGGGGCTTCTGGGAAAGGGCGGGCATGGCCAGGTTCGGAGAGGATCGGCGTGCATGGAAGCGGCCGACGACTCGAGGAGGCTGCTGGAATGCAAGAAAGTGCCTCGCTGCTTCGGGCTCTTCATAAACCCGCGCCGCTCTTGCAGCTGGCACTTCTGGGGTTCACGCCACTCTCCGACCCAGCTTCCTCTCTCAGGAAACTTCCCCAATCCTCTGAAGCGATGGGGCTCCGTCCTAGGTTCGACATAGACCCGCCCACACTGCGGGCGTGCACGAAGTACCACTTCAGGAGAAGGCTGCACATGCTTTGTCGAAGCAGCCTTGAATGGCACAGATGCCCAACGAAAGCACAGCAGAAACAATTTAAATTGAAGTGTTCTGCGCCCTGGGCCTCGTATTGGAAGATATCCAGCTGAAAGCCTGCGAGTGGGCCCTCGGAGACCCAGACGCCAAGCCCTCTTCCAAGGAGGTCCTCCCAAGCACAGGCTTAAGGCGAAGCAGCGGAGGGAAGCGAAGCCGAAAAGCCGAAGGCAAGGCAAGCAGAAGGCAAGCCCTTGAGCAATGCGCTCAGCCGCTCAGCACGTGGAGGCCGGTCCCCGGCCGTAGTCAGATAGACCACCTCTCCGGTCTCTGTGAAGTGCAAGCGACCCAAGACGGCGTCCTTTTGCGGCACAGCCCAACAGGCAGCCCCGCAAAACCCCAGTTGTGCCTCACATTGCATGATGCAAGCGCGCAGAATCCATTCCCCAGCAAGTTCGGCAGCCATAAGGAGCGTCCCGTCCTGCAGCAGAGCACTCCCGCCTGATTGCCCATGGCCTCTGGGCCTTTGAGGCTACGCGAGGCTACGCGGCTAATCGAAAATCCGCTTAGCGCTTCGATCTGTGTCTCGTCATGTCCACACGGGCGGGCGCGGCCCGGCGGCCTTGTTCTTGCAACAGACACTTCTTGTCTTCTTGTTGTGTTCCGAGAATGGATGCTAACCCGTAGTTCTCGTTTGTCATCGTTGCACGTACGACTTGCACACAACAACGTCTCACATAGAATGGACACGAAATCATCACGATGCCACCAGCCTTCGCGTAGAGCACAACACAAGTATCCGAAACGGGCGAACTTTCGGGGGCCGGTTTTTAAGGGCTAGCAGCGTAGATATTGCCGGTCATACGATTGCATGGGGGTGAGAGTTCCTGGCATCGCTCGGCTAAGGTGTGTCGTATCCTCATATCCTTACTACTTCCCTATGAGGTACAGATTTGCTGAGTTTTCGGTCAGAACAAAGCAAGTTTGGATTCGAGAGGAGTCCGGTGAAATGCTGAATGCGAACACGGACAATCTCAAACAAAGGTGAATGCAAGGCGATTCCAGACATTTGCGAAGCTTGACTCGACTTCAACTACACAACTCGAAGATCCATCACGACGAGATGTGAGAACTAGCTATTCAGCACCAACGTAGTATCTTGGATGGCATCTGCGTGCAATGAGCTTCTGATTGAGCAGTCGCGCATCTCCAGGAAGCCTCGGAAAATGAAAGCGTTTCGTCAACTGGGTCATCACGATTTCACGGTTGACGTAAAATGCGTGGCAGCCAAGCGTGTGAACGATGTGCACAAGCATTTCGGCTTCTGGTCTGTGTCGAAATAGATCTTCTCTTTGTCCAGACACCGGCATAGGTCGAGGAAATGTATATTCTAAAGCTTTTCATGGGCATCATGTTGTGTCACAGGACGTTAGAACCGCTCGAACAATTTTTTGCAGACCTCCTCCAGGTTGCTTTGTTTGGGCCTCGGGTTGGCTCAACAAGAGTTGCGAGGTAATCCTGCAAGGCAGCTCCGTACCTAAGCTCCTGTGGGGAGAAGCTCGCTGGGAAGGCGAAAGCGCTTCGTCGCCGCTGGGATGACGGAGGTCGAAGAGCACATCGACATGAACAGACAAGGCTCCTCCGCGATCAACCTGTGTAAACAGCAATGCCTTCAAACATATCAGCGTTCCAACCATTGTATTGTCCAGTACTAGCATGATGGCTTTGGTGAGACCCACTCCTTGAAAAGTCTGCCAGGAGCTAATTGGTCCTGGATGAAGAAGTCGCAGAAGAGCCGGCGGGGACTACATTACGTTGCAGAAGTTCTGCTTTATGTCGGTTTTCATATGACCAATGATGCATGACGAAGATCGTGTTCGGATGCAAGCGCTGTTGCTGTTAGCGTATGCTGAGAATCAGCTCATTGACATGCAATCATGTCTTCTGCTTCAGGTGGGTGTGTTTTGAGCTTCTAGCCCTTCACGGAACGGACCTGCACTTGATCCGAAACTCAACCAAGAGGTCAGTGACGCTTTCAGCAGTCACCCACAAGCACAACTATTGAACTAAAGGCCTAACGAGAACGACGCTAGGCCGCCAGTCCATGACCGATGTGTTACGGTGCATGAGCTACACGTGGCCGATGTTGAAGCCCCGAAGGCAACTGCAGCCAGCATACCTCAGCATGTTCTGCTTGTTTCTGTATATCAGCAAGACAGTGAGAATGAAGCATCAACGGTGGCCCAACATAATATCTCAATCTCAAGCACACACCAGGACACAACTTGCCTGACATCAAGAAATACCGGAAATCGTAGATTGCCTCTGCGTACAGGTACTGAGCGTTTACTTGCTACAAGCTCTCGGAAATTTCAACTTGCAGGGTCTTGTTCACTGCCCTGCTCCACGTCACAGCCTATCCGGGAAATCGTCCTTCTTGGTGGCAAGCTGACGAGGACATACAAGTTGCAAGGTGCTGTGTTGCATCAAGCTGTAGTGGAAGTACACATTCAAGGTCCTGCATTGCATCAATCTTTGGGGAAATACACTCGTGTTTCAGTGCAAGAAGTGTACAAACCCAACCGACTTGCAAGGCAAACAAGCGAAGCCAGGCTTCAGCCTTTGTCTTGTCAAGCAACAGATGCCTCGGGACATTATCGTTGCAAAAAAAATGCCTTGCCGACAATGATTCTGAACAATGTGGATCTATGTGTAGGAAGAGCTCGCTTGAGACCTGAGCTCCGCCATCGCGGCAACTTGCACAGGCTGCTGCTCAAACAGTCGCTGCAGCATGCTCTCTGTCATCTCAACGCTTCTTCATCGGTCTTTCTCGCGGAGCATTGCAATGTCGCAGTGTCAGTGACAATGCAAAGGTGCGGCTCAGGCGGGCTCACAGCAGCACCTTTGGCACAAAGGTGCAGCAACACAAACTAAAGAGCGATTTGCTCTCCTGGGCCCAGGCTTCGATGGCCAGCTGTCGCAGGGCCAGAAGGGTGCTGATCACGACGCCCAGAGAGACGATACCGGAAATCGCCGACCGCCGCGCGCTCAGCTGGTCCTCCGGAGCAGACGAGGACGGCAGGGCCTGAATGCTCGGTGAAGTCTGGGAGGAGTCTAGAGTCTAGAGCATACAGCTGATCCCGCAGGCCCTGGGGCTTCTCCGTGCGAGCATCGTACAATACAGACTTCCGTCTCAGAAGCGAGGGTCCCAGTATGCGCAGCGATCAGACGGTGATCAGAGCAAGAACAGACCAACATCTGAATAAGCGGTCCTGCAAGCAGTGGACCAAGGACGTTCCAAGGTATGAAGACACCAAGTTGATCGTCCCGTAGAGAAGTGTCAAAGACATGATGACCCGATCCTAGGTCTGGTGGTGGCATCATCGGACTAAAAAAAACGGCTTGTTGAGTACAGCATTTACAAGGCCAGGGCTGTCAGAAGATACCTCATAACAGCGCGCTCGCGATAGCTGAGGGCAGACAGTTGCAAACATTATCAATGCAGCTGCAACGCTGAAATGTGGTGGATGAGGCCGTGAAAATGACGCAAGTTGAAGAGGTTGCCACGGCCACTGCGGGCTCAAGGCCCATGAGCAAAAAATAAGGTGAAAATATCAGCCCTCCTCCGATTCCGACGAAGCCTTCAGGGCATTTCGTCATGCTTGCTGTGATGTCATGTCATGAGTCTGGATTCTAAAAGTACTTATATCTCTCCCTCAGTGCTCTGCAAGCCAAGCCTGCCAAGCATCCCGTCGTCGCACTCATGAGGCTAAATTTCAAGATCAAGGAAGGTGACCAGCCTTCCTTTGCGCAGCAAAGAACCAGACTCGCATGATTACAGGGGCTGTCTCTCAGTCACCAACGGCGCGTACCACGCTCCTCGCCTGTGCTAGAGTGCGTTGCCGCGCGTCTCAAAACTGCAACAGCAGCAGTACCAGCGACCCGGCCACGCATGACAGCACTGCTGCACAAAGCAGCATTGGACCCAGGAAGAAGAAAATCTGTTGCACATTGCTAGGCAAGCACTGCATCCGGAAGCTGCTGAGACTGAGACTGCCTTGATGAAAATGGCGATCCCTGGACTCTGCATCCAAGAGTTCAGCGTAGCCGACTGCAACCAGAAAAGAGTCGGATGATGGCAGGCCTGCAACACAATGCAACACGTACACGCAACCCACAAATTTTTCCGGTAGAGCGTCTTCCATCTTTCGGACATTGACACCCTCCATCTATCTTCGAGAAAGTTTGCGATGCATCACCAACGCCATCAGCAAGGCTACCTATGATTACAAGGTGGCGCGTCCAGGGTTCTCCAAATTCCTGTGGAACACAACGTCTGCATGAACTTGAAGGGGGTAAATCCACCACTGAATTCGACAGGCAGCCCAAGGCAGTCATGTCAAACACTATTCGGACAGTAATTTGTGCACATGTCGTGAAACTGACCTAGGCTTTAGCCAGTGTTCAGTGCACTAGCCCATTTAGCCCACCACCATCCCCTGCAACCTCCGGGGTGGTACTAGCTAGAGTAGTCGTACTAGCCGAGCAACGATAGCGAGCTAACAAACAGTAGCGCGCGACTCCTTTTTCATGGATGTGGCGTAAATCCCAGTTAGCCTGGAGATTGTCGCTAGCCTTTGGCTACACAGTCAGCACCCTAAATGCCGGCCATTGCGCAACAGCAGGGCTCTCAGTTTGCGACATAAAGTCATGTGAAACTGGGCTTGAGGCATTTACAGAATGTTGGTTTCTCGCATATAGGTTGCCCTCCCCAGGGTGGGCTGGGTGGGTACTTCAAAATTACCCCCCCGATGGGGGACCGGAAGTGTACAAGGTTCCTCGCCATTCCAAGTCATGCTATCCATGTCTTGCAGACTGACACACACAGCAAGAGCAGTACATAGCAGTAGAAACTTCCTTTCTAGTCGAAACACCTGCGATGGTTTCGGTGGGAAGATTATCGGGCTAGCACACATAGTCGTAACTCGTCCCTCGTCACGAGGTACGTGCACGAGCCCATTTAGCCCACCACCATCCCCGCAACCTCCGGGTTGGTACTAGCTAGAGTATAGTTGTACTAGCCGAGCAACGACAGCGAGCTCAGCGAGCTAACAAACAGTAGCGCGCGACGACTCTCCTTTTTCATGGATGTGGCGTAAATCCCAATTAGCCTGGAAATTGTCGCTAGCCGTCGGCTCCCTCCCCAAGCGAAGCCACTCAGGCGTATAGCCCCTGATGGCAACTCGCGAGGTTTTCCTATCCTCGCCTTCCGGAACCCAGAGGCGTATCCCGACGAGGGTCGCTAGCAACTCTATAGCGCAGCTATCACCTTCTTCGGGGTCTCCTTTGGAGAAAGCCCAAGGTGCCCAAGACCTATCCACTTCGAGAGAGAACCAGGGTCCCGGCTTCCCCGAGTCTAGCTCTAGGAAGCCCCGTATCCATGCTCTCGTGGACTCGGCCATAGCGTCAGTGTAGAAGCTCAGAGGTAGTAGCCCACGGAGTAGCCGTACTGGTCGTTGTAGGCGATCTCCCGAAGCTAGCTTCTCTCCTAGCCACGTCATGAGCACCCGGAGCATGGTGGGGATCACTGATCGCGAAGCTCTATCCTCCCGGAGGCCTCCTCGAGGCTATCAGGCTATCTATCCTAGCCAGGAGCTGCGCGAGGAGCTCCGGGCTCGGGCTATCCGTGGCCGGTGGCGTAGCCGGCGGCCTGTTGATCTCTGCAGGGGTGTATCCGGCTGGAAGCCTCTTTTCTGTTGGAGGTGGAGTAGCCTCTCCGACATCTTGCCCATAATTAGCCTTTGCTTGGCCCGGGCGCTGTGCCATCTGCACCAGGAACCTATCCCTAGCCTCACGGGCCATCGCCGCTAGCTCGGCTAGGTCGTCGAGCGGCTGCCTCTCCAGCTGCTCAAAGAGAGCAGCACATCTATCCGACGTCCCTATAGCCAGTAGCGGATCTCCCTCGCCAACACATGAACGTCATGTTCTCTCGCCGCGTCGAGGTGGGAGCTCTCCTGTAGCCGTCTCGTTGTCCTCGCTGGTGGTGGTACTAGCCCATGACTTAGCCTTGCCCTGTCCCTTCGGACGGCAAGCATTGTAGCCGCCCCGGTCCGGGGCCGGTCAGCCATGAGCCCTCGCTATAGGAAGATCCTAGCCTAACTTGAAAAGCTTCCTGAACCGTTACCTCCAGGCTAGCCCCAGCAGCCGCGGCGGTTGCTTGTGTGCAGTCTAGCCAACATGCTCGCAGCCAACATGCTCGCATGCCCTCGCACTAGCCCTTTACACAAGCGCAGCCACACGCACTAGCCCTTTACACAAGCACAGCCGCACTAGCACTGTACACGCACAGCACTAGCCCTTTACCAAGACAGCACAAGTGCAAGAACCTCTCCTCTCTCCTTTCTCCCCCTCCCCGGGAAACCTCCCTCCAGGACAACGGGGAGGAAGGAAGGCTAGGTCATGTGGAGCCCGCCAACGCCACCAGCTTTTCTATCCCAGCCCGGCAGGTCACGGCCCACCGGTCGCCCAGAAAAGAAACGGTCGCCCTGGTTGCGGCAAGGTCCCTAGCCATCTCGTGGGGAGCCCCGGCATACCCATTACCCGTCCCTGACCTGCTCGTTCTGGGCTATAGCCTGCACACACGTTGAGTTTCATGGGCGCCCCCAACTCGCCTTCACTATCGCCCTCCGAGCCGTCCAGCTCCACCGTCTCCGGGCTAGCGCTCAAACCGAGAAACGTCTCGCCGAGGGATATGTTGGGCCGCTGCAAAGGCGAGGGCTCGGACATCTAGAGGCGGGCCTCTGGGGGCAGAGGCTGCCTATGCCCAAGCAGCCAGGATCGCGAGCTCGACGAGAAGGAGATCACCACTGCCTTCGCCAGCACGTCCGCATAGGTCGCCATCTTCTTCTCCAGCTGGCCGTTTCATCAGGTCGTCTCGGGTCCAGGGTGCTTCCAGGATAGCCTCTCCACACAGTATCCTTGATTGCGTGCGTAAAAGGCGTCCTGCAGTAGTGCAGTAGGCCTGCTCGCCGGGTCGAACTCCGCGACCTTCTCCATCCAGCTGATATAGCCTTGAGGATAGCCTCTGGGACCGTCCTTCCGCAAGGCTCGTCGCCCCTAACCAAGATGTAGTGTGCGAGGTCGACCGGCTCGCCAGTTGGGTGAACACCTTTAGCCTGCCCCAACCAAAGTCGCCAGCGCCTGTAGATCGTCACGTAGCGCTTCAGGGTGCTCGGCCTCGTCTTGCCCGCTAGCAGGAGGACGGCTCTGTCAGGATCAAGGCTTCCCTTGTGATCTTCTCCAACACAGGCGCCCGGCACATCTCCAGCTCGTCCCTGAGCTTAGCCGTCCAGACGCCAAGTCAAGTAGCCTCTCCTCCCTCGTTTGGAGCAGCCCTCGTCGAGAAGCTTCCTTGGTGGACCAGGTGGTCGGACGAGCTTCTCATTCTTCTCCTCCTCGCCTTGCTCCGGGAACTATGGCGGCGGCGTCGCAATCCCCCCTGCACCGGAGGCTCGCCAGTCTCAGCCCTCGCTAGAGGGAGGGGATCCCGGCCCTCCTAGAAGTGGGGGACTTTTATCCAGAATGGCCACGGAAGTGTACAAGACACACACAGCAAGAGCAGTAGATAGCAGTAGAAACTTCGTTTCTAGCCGAAACACCTGCGATGGTTTCGGTAGGAAGATTATCGGGCTAGCACACATAGTCGTAACTCGTCCCTCGTCACGAGGTACTTTAGGTGGGAAACAGTGTCGCTTGACAGACCAACGCCAAAACTGGTTCGTCACTTCAGACTGACGTGGCCTAAGCGTTGGCCTCAGCGTGATTGCAAGGACACAGAAGATGCTTCGCTTGAGGCTTCAGACTGAACACGATCTGCAACATGAACAAAAGTGCCGAGCGGCACGGCACTGCTTCTCCCTCGGCGACGCTGGGAATCGTCCTCAATCTTTGGGCTCTGCCCAAACTACACGTACCAACGGGGCTGCAGCCGCCAGCGCGGGCAACACCAGGCAAGCCCATTTAGCAGGGCGTGTAGTGTGTATTGTCGGCCGCCCGAGGCACAACAACATACGCAGCCTGTGTGGGCGATGGTGTATCGGGAGCATGCCTGCTGCTCACGGTACGGGAAGCAGTGCCGACGGGCTGGCCACATACGGCCACCATCGGGATCTGGTCCGTGTTTTTGCAAGCCATTCATGGGGGGGGTTATACCGAAACAAGGTCGATGAGTTGGAACGCTGCGTCACCCGTCACGTGTTGTCGGACAACATCGTGGACTGCCAAGTCGTCGCCCATTGGGTCCGGACCGTGTTCTATACTGCAGTGGACTTGAGGCATTCCCGAAATGCAGACCTGCATTCAAGCATAGCATACCGGCACTCATCGAAAGAATCCTTGCGCCGGGTGCCATCGGGCCATCGGGTATCTTTACCCAGGATACCGCATAGGCGGGATCGTATGCTCTAGAAATGTTCACACAAGCCTTTCAACATCTTTTCGACATTATGTTCACGTGCATTAGGGGAATTTGCAATATTGCAAAAACAAAAAAAATTAATGTAGAAACTTCCGGTCTCTTGTCATTGATTGAAAAGATTATTCACTTGATGACAATTTCAAATCTAAAAAATGGATTCATCATCCTAACGCATTTGTGATATACTTCATCTCGGCTCAAGGTCCGACTCGAGTCTGTCCAGACCCTGATCGCCGGGTCCAGGAGGAATGGCCAATAATATCGCACGCAAGGCAAGCAACACAACAGTGCAAAGCAATGATGTCATCTACTCATGGCAGCTAATCAGCTAATCTTGACAGGATACGCAGCAGATGAGGAAATCTCAGGCGGTCTCTAAGCTTCACACAGTTTCGGCTCGCAGCGTACACGGCTTTTCACTGCATTGCCTGAGAATCCCAATGCGTAACCTGGTTCAAGGGGCCCCTTTGAGCACAAGGGCCGACGGCACACAAGCCATACAACTGTTCTTCCAGGAAGACCTCACACTATACAAATCGCAACTTCGTTTCTGGAAGACAGAGAATCTACCGTCTGTTGTATCCTCCTTGGTCGCGCTCGGCACTCGGCTTTCTTGCCTTTGGGAGCTTGAGCTTCCTCGACGATCTGAAACTTTCCGGCGTCCAGCAAATCGTACAGAGCCTCCATGTTGCCGCCTTTCTTGGTGAGTACCATGCGCGGATGGCGGATGAGGAATCCAACTGATCTTCCCATTAAGGGCATTCATGTTTTGACGAGCCACTTGGATCTCCAAGCTTGTCCGACACTCTCCCTCGACAGGTGGTCGTACGGGGCATTCGCATCAATGACACACAAAGCCTCTTTAACCTCTGCAGATACACTGTCTGGAGCCATGGCCAACACGTTGTTCTTTTCCCATCTCTGACTCCCAGTTCTCGATCTGAAAAAGGGGGGCTCATCACTTCGTTGAACACACTGATATTTGTATAATCCAGCAAAGTTCTCCAAACCCCTTTGACAGGCTCTGGGTCTCCGCCGCAAGGGTTTAGTTCACCACTCGCTGGATGCGCCCACTTCTCCATGTCACTCATGAACACGGCACACGGTAGCCTTTCTGAAGATCTCCATGGAATGCAAGCACTCCGTATGCTCCCTGACTCTTACTGTCTCCGGCATTATCGAAGGAGGCATCCGTCATCACACCCCACGCGAGCTTATCCACCGGGATGGACCTGATCTTGCCCTGAGGGTCCAAGTAGTACCTATTTGAGGTTTCGGGTTTATTTATGCTCAGGGAAGACTTAGCCTCCAGAGAGGACTTTGCCCTTAAATCCATGCTGCAGTATTTCTGGGTCATGTGTGTGCACTAGCCTATCTAGCCCACCACCATCCCCGACAGACCTCCGGGTTGGTACTAGCTGGAGTCGTCGTGCTATAGCCGAGTAACGACAGCGAGCTAACAGCAAGTAGCGTGCAACGACTCTCCTTTTTCATGGCATGATGTCGCTAGCCTTCGGCTAGCCCTCCCCAAAGTGGGTTGGGTGGGTACTTCAAAATTACCCCCCCCCCCAAATGGGGGACTTTATCCAGAATGGCCACGGAAATGTACAAGGTTCCTCGCCATTCCAAGTCATGCTATCTCCGTCTTGCAGACCGACACATAACAGCAAGGACAATCGATAGCAGTAGAAACTTCGTTTCTATCCGAAACACCTGCGATGGTTTCGGTGGGAAGATTATCGGGCTAGCACACATAGTCGTAACTCGTACCTCGTCACGAGGTACTGCACTAGCCTATCTAGCCCACCACCATCCCCGACAGACCGCCGGGTTGGTACTAGCCTCCGGCTAGCTGATCTCATGGATGTTAGGTTGCGGGCCTTCTTAGCGAACCTTGGAACCTTTGGTCCCTCGGCTCTCTTCCTCACTCCTAGCTCTTGGAAGTAGCTAGACGAGAGCTCGAGGAGTCGGCCGCGCACGCGCCACTCTGGCTTTTCCCTCCAGCTTTAACCTGAAGTCCGGGGTGATGTTCTCGTTCGTGAGGTCGTCTTCTTAGCTTCCCCCCAAGGGGCCCACTCCTTTCTCACTTCTAGCGAGAACCAGGGTCCGTGGCAGCCATCCACTAGTTCCAGAAAACCTCGGGGCCGCCGCTTCCAGTAGCGGCACTGGGTGCTGGAGGCGCCCACCAGGCTCCACGCTGGCCAACCACTCCCACTCTAGCGAACGTGCAAAGGGTGGCTTCGCTGTTCTCCCGCACTGGCTTCCGGAGCCATTCAGTCGGTCCTCTTCTGCGAGAGTCCTACCTTCATGTGGAGTCCATACCTAGCCACTCAACCCGAAACCCCCTTCGTCTTAGCCCACTTGAACCGGTCGCCAAGACTAGCGAGGAAGAGGTAACTTAGCACGATCCCCAGGCGTTTTTTCAGCTCCCCGGCCCGTGGACTCGAGGTCGTCGGCGTAGAGTAGCATGTCTGGCGCACTGAGGGCCCAGCACTGCTACGAGCGACGCCGCTACACGGGTCCACCAGCAGCTGGCACAGGATAGCCGAAGGTCCTCATCAGGTCAACATAAACCGTCTGGCTATCGGGGTCCACCATTCGCGTACCCAGAGCATCGGCGCTGGTATAGCAGTGGCTGATAGATGTTATCAGGCGCTTTCACAGGGCGCTGGTAGATATACATACTCCGGCTGTTGAACGCTGATAAGGGCGCTGGCAGTGGCCGCTGGTAGATCTTATTTTGCAATGATATATTAATAACTTAAGTTAACTAGGAGCATATGCTCCTAGACCATTATATTGCAGGAGCAACCGGCTCCTATAGCTATACAAATGAAAACCCACTAAAGATGAAAACTATGTGGTGCAGGACACGACATGTGGGCGAGGTCGGATTTCAATCCAAGCAATCGAGGTCGGAGCTCTCATACTTGAAAGCCAAAGAGACGTGCTGCTGCTTATCTATACATCCCACACTCTCACCATGGCATCCTAGCATTGTCCAGGGCGATGTCTTCAAGAACAACTTCCACGACAAACCACACTTCTTCGTATATATACTTGTATAGCTCAGCAGGCATGGCCGGGAACGACTATAGTATATATATATAGCATGGTTAAAGTCTAAATCGCGACTTTAACCATGCTGCATGCATGGCATCATGCAATTGGAATGAAAGCGATTGCATCATGCAACTGCATGGACATGTTCCGGCAAGATATATGCTGCAGTACAGAAACATTACAAAATCTATAGAACAATTTGTTCTTCAGCATATATAAATGGTGTAGGAGCATATGCTCCTATATAGTTAACATTAAGTTAACTATATAGGAGCATATGCTCTTAGACCATTATATTAATTAACAGGAGCAACCCGCTCCTATAGCTACAAATGAAAACCCACTAAAGATGAAAACCATGTGCTGCCCAGAGGACATGTACTGGGCGAGGTCGGCTTTTTTCAATCCATGCAATCGAGTTCGGAGCTCTCATACTTGAAAGCCAAAGAGACGTGCTGCTGCTTTTCTACATCCCACACTCTCACTGCATCCTTGTCCAGGGCGACGTCTTCAAGGACAGCTTCCACGACAAACCAGACTTCTTCGTACTTGTAGAACCGGTTGGCAAGTTCGTGGTGGCCCTCCAGCACGTAGCAGGCAAACTCGTACAACAACTCGTCCCTGGATCTCGGAGGCTCCCCGTCCTGGACCCTGATCCATGCACCTTTGTTGCCCTTGGGGTCCAGCTTCTGAAGCAGCACCGCTTTTGCCATGGCTGGGAATATAAAGCAATTGGGCCGAAAAATGGCTGCGGAAATGGCTGCAGAAGGACACAATGCACAACAACTTACTTAATATATATATATATATATATATATATATATATATGTATGTATGTATATATATATATATATATATATCGACAAAATAAACTCATTCAACGTTTTTACAGAGCTTCTCCGTCGAGAGCATCCGAGGCCAAAAACCGCAGCAAGAAATTCTTTGCATTGGTGGAGGAGGTGTTCTTACCGCCTCGTCTCTTGGAAGCTTTGGCCCAATACCCGCACCAGCTCTCGTCGCGATAGGTCCAATAGTCCCTGGGGTTTCCATGCTGCTCCGTCTGGTATTCAAGCATTTCTTCCATTAAATGCACCTTTGGTTTCATCTGCCAAAACGGGAAGGGTGACTGTTCTTGAAGAGTTTGGTAAAGTACGCAAAAGCGACGGCATTCTTCAGCAGCCTTCTCGTGATCGAAAACCTCGTCCACGGCAGAGATACGCTTTTGCAATTGAAATAGCAAAGCGAACAGACCTGCAACCAAACGCATGGTGCCATCTTCGGGGTACGTCTGCATGAACTCACGGGAAATCTCGAAAGCAAATGGTACGAGGTAACGACATTCGCCTCCCTTCGCCTTAAGCTTGGGTTTCTTGCTGGCCCCTTCTCGGCGAATCATCTCCAGGGTGAGATTGTCCAGAACACTAGGAGGGCGAAATTGTCTATAAAAATCCCTGATTCGCTGCCATAGCCGTACCAAACGCTGCTCCTTGTTACTTCCTGGAAAGTAGACATTTGATGTGATCAGGAGCCAGAACAAATTGCCTATGACATCGGCACCGACACCCAGGTCAACGATGTGTAGCCAGTCCAGGACGACACAGCTCAGCACGAAGCCGGGCAGGCTTAAAAGAGGTGACAGGGAACCTCCTGCTGCACGCAGCTCGGTCAGGAAATCAACATCAGACAGTCGATTCCGCCTCCACGCTGCTCCAGAATTGCAGATCCGGAAGCTCAGGGGATTACTCGTGTCCACATTCATGGCACGGCACTTCCAACAAATCGACTCCGAGCTCCAGCTTGGAAATTGGAACAACTGCCGAAGGAACGGCCAATCCCCACGTACCTGCAATAATAAAGCACGCCCTGCCAACTGATCACCGTGCTTTCGGAAGTATTTTCGCTTCTCCCTGCTTAGCCACCCAGAGCCGTCGGGAAGTTTAGTGCTCACAGCACCCATAAAAAGCATACGCAAACTCCAAGAAATAATGTTCATGATGACGGTCCAGGTTTCAGCCGTTGCGAACTTCTTGGATACTGCCGTGCAGGGCACACGATCTCCGGAGGGCATCGCGAGGAAGTTGAAGCTGATGATTTCCAAGCTTTCTTTCTTTGTGTATGGCACCCCATCCCCATGCAAACCCAGTGCAATGGTCTCTGCCACTTGTAAGCCGAGCTTCCCGCATGCACTCGCAAGGAGCTTTGATGCAGCAGCTCCTGTAGGCATCTTAAAAAAATCTAACCCATTGCCCCGGATCATGCCATCGATCAGCTCGTGCGGCAACAAGAATGGGTGCTCCCACTCGACCCTTGCCTTGGTGTCGGGGTCCTGGAAAGGAACCATGTGCCAAAAGAGCTCGTGGGCACTCTCACGAACCAACTTGGCCAGGATATCTCTGGCGAAATTGCCGGGATGACGCCCTCCTGCTCCTGCTTCTGCAAAATCTGCGACTGAAGATGTGGCGGATTGATGTTTGGCCTCTGAAGTAGCTCCTTCTGCCAACTCAAAAACGTCTTTCGCTGATAACTTGTTGGACAAAAATGTCTCTGTAAGCTTGCTTCGCAATTTTTTCTTGGGGTTTGCATCGGTAGCACTTCCAGAAGGAGCACTAGGAGCACTCTTTGCTCCTGCTGAGCTGGAGCTAGCTGCTTGTCGTACTCGCTTCAAAGTGTGCAACTCCTCGCGATCACCCCTGACACAGGCACTGATCCACAGCAGCTTGGCACAAATTAGGAAAAGTAACATGATCCTCCCGAAGCTTTGAAAAACTGTTAAAGAACGGGCTACACTAAGGGTTCCTACCCACAAAGACTGTCGGACACTTTTGTTCCTGGGCACGGTGTGTCCTGGGGTCTCGAGCCTGCACGTCGCGTGTGCGTGACGGCTGTTCCTGTACATTAACTGTACTGCACTAGCTGTGTTACTGTTCCTGGCAGAATGTTTAACACCCCGCCTTCGGAGTTAGCGAAAGTTCCTCGACTGAGGTGACTCCGACTTTTCCTTGACAAACAGTAAACACACTGCAGTTCCTTTTCACTTGCAAAACAAACACTGTTCCTCATCGCAAACGTATGCGCACGTTCACTCGCAATCCTCTCCAAGGTTGCTCGACTGTACAAAAGACGTTCCTGCACTTTACCTAGATCACCACAGAAACAAAAAGGGCTGTGCCACGGTTCCTGTGTCCTGCTGCTTCTTTCCTCGGCTCTCTGGCCTCAGTACTGCTCGTGGTTCCTTTGCTTCACTGGAAGGTTACTTCGCCTTCCTCTTCGCTGTCTTTAGCTTCCTTCTGGTCTTGAAGCTGTTCCTTTAGCCACTCTTCTTTCATCTTTGCTTGCGCTTTGCACTTTTCTTTTCCTTGCTTGTCCTTTGACGCTGCTTTCCAACCTGTTTCCTTTGATCCTGAATACCAGTACCACTGTGTCTTGGCTTCGTTCCACTTCCACTGGTATTTCCTGTTCTGGAAACTGTAGACTGCAAACCAGTTTCCTTCAAACTCTCCTTTTCCTTTTCCTTTCATGAACGATGCTTCGTTCACTGGTCCTTTGGCGGACAGTTCTGGGTCGTCCTTGTCTTCTTCCTTCTGCTTGTGCTGTGTGACGTTCGGTGGCTCCTTTCCTGTTGCTTTTCCTGTTCCTTTTGCTTCTGGCTTCTCCTCTTCCTTTGCTGGTGTTGTGTCTGGTTCTGTGGGTGCCTGCGACCCGGCTGCTGATCCTCTGCTCTCAAGCTCCTGTGTAAGGCTTGCAATCCTTTCTTTATCCTCTTTGCGTTCCTTCATCATCTCCTTCATCATTTCTTCAAGCTTCTGGATCCTGTCTGCTTCACCTGATCCTGTTGCTGTTGTTGCTGCTGCCTTCTTTTCTGCTTCCTTCTTGGCAATGTACGCTGACGATGCCTTTTGATCTTCCTCTCTTTTCTTCCTGGCTTCCTTCTCCTTTCTTTTCTTCTCCTGCTCCTTTCTTTCCTTCTCCTCTTTGGCTGCTGCGGTTGCTGCTTTCTCCTCTGCCTCCTTTGCTGCTGCTGCTTCGGTCTCCTCCTTTTCCTTTGCTTCTCTCTCTGCCTTGGCTTTGGCTGCTGCTTCTACCTCTCGCCTTCTCTCGGCGGCTGCGGCTGCTTCCTGCCTTGCTGCTTCCTTGTCTCTCTTCTCCTGCTCTTCTGCTGCCGCTTCCAGAATCAACCTTGCTTTGGCAATCTGCTCCTCTTTTGCCTTCTTCTCCTCTTCTGCTTTTGCTTTTGCTTCTCTCTGTTCCTTTGAGATCCTGTCCTGTTCTTCCCAGTATTTGCGATCATCTTCATCTCGAGGTCGAAATCCTGTGCTTTCTGCTCTTGCCTTTGGCTTTCCTTTTCCTTTTCCTTCCTTCTTTCCTTTTGTTCCTTTCTCGTGCTTGTACGTGTAGTCCTTGTCGACCCACTGCTTTTCTCCTGTAACTCTGCGTTGCCTGTAGATCTCGCCGTTCTCGGAGTATTCCTTCCACTCGCTGGCGTAATCGTAGGGGTACGGAAAGAGCTTCTTCTCCTCTTCCTTTTCCTTGAGCCTTTGCTTGCTTTTGGCGTTGATCTCCGCGATCTTCTTCTTTCTTCTCTCTTCCTTTGCTTCCTCACTTTCTTCTTCCTCTGCTGCTGCTGTTCCTTCTCCTTCCTCTGCTCTGCCTTCATCGGGGTACTCCCCGGGATCTTCTCCTCCAACGTAGCTGTGGACGTAGGCCTCATTCTCGTTGCCGGCTTCCTGCTCTCGTTCCTGGATGCCCTCGAAGTAGCCTCGGTCCGAATATTCTTTCCTTTCCTGGGACGTAGGTGACGTAGCTCTCGACGGTGCTGTTCCTTGTCCGTGTCCTTCACGACGTAGTTCACCTTCTAGTTCTCGGTCCTTGGCTTCTCTTTTCCTTTGTTCTTCTTCGTCTTCTTCCTCTTCTTCTTGTTCCTCTTGCTGCTGCTCGTAGAAGTCCTGCATCATCTGGTTCAGCTGTTCCTTTACGGCGTCACATGTACCTAGGACGAAGGCCATGTGTTCCTTGACCTTGTTGCCGGTCTCTGTCGTTCTGTTCGGCCATTTCCTGAACCTGGTGCTTGACGTCGTAGATTTGTCCTGTCAAGGACTCCACACAACCAGCCACGTGTTCCTGGCTTTTGCGCAAACGCGCAGCTTCCTCTGTGTTCTTCCTGATCGACTCCGCGATCACGTTCCTTTCTTCAGAAGCGTTCCTTAAGGCTGTCGCCGCTTCCTTCAAAGTTTCCAGTTCCTTGAAAACTTCCGCTGTGTTCTTGCTCGAACTCGCGCTTGCTTCCATGGCTGCTAAGGTTCCTTGACTCTGTCGTTCTAAGGTTCCTTGACCTTCTGCTACCGGGCGAACTAGTTCCTGGATACCTGAGCGTTCCGCGAGTGTTCCGCAGAGTTCCTTGAGCTGCGAAAGCATCTCACGACATGTTGTTCCATGCGCTGTTCCTGCAGACGTTCCTAGCTCACATGCACTCGTGTCACTGCACATGCCGTCCTGCTCACATGCACTTGCACAACAGAAAACATGTTCCTGAAAGTCTGGCTGAAACTCTTCTTCCTGAACACAACTCTCAAAACACTGTTCCTTGAAACTCTGAATCTGAAGACTGTCTGAAATACCTGAAATTCCTGCAAACAACAAAGCTGCAAAAGACAAAGTTCCTGGGCTCTTGATCATTCTTACAACTGCTTTAGCTTGTGTTTGGGCCTTGTGTTCCTTGAGCTCTTCTCTGCCTACTGGTTCGTTCTCGCTGGTTTGAAAACCTAGCCAGTGCAACAACAGTCTGATACGTTTCGCTGAAAGGGGCTTGGTACCTATGTCGGCTGTGTTCTCCTTGGTTCCTACTGGGTGAACACTAATTGTTCCTTCTTTGTGGAGGTCTTGAAGAAAAAGGGTCCTGATCTGCAAATGCTTGACTCTTCCTACACCTTGCCTTGTAATAATTCCTCTAGCTGCAGAAGAATCCATGTACAAGTGTACCTTGCATTGTTTCCTGGTCAAGAATTCTACTGCTTCCTTCAACAATATAGAATCTGACGCTGCTGACGCTCCTGCGTAGTACTCTGCTTCACCACTGCTCAAGCTAACCGACTTCTGGTTCCTAGAAAAGGAGTAAATGCACTGACCGTCTAGGCAAACAATTCCTGAAGATGTTGAGCGCCTTGTGTCCTTCTTTCCTGCCCAATCTGAATCGCTGAAAACTTCCAAAAGGTGGTGTTCCTTGGGCCTTATTCCTGTAAAGTCGTAGTTACCATTCCTGATGGATTCATGGAGATTACTGAGTCCTCTAGGCGTTTTCCTGTACACTAAATGGTATCCTTCAGTTCTCGACATGTACTGCACTAGGTGGACTAAGTGTTTCCAAGAACCATGTGTTGGTTCCGACATCTTGGAGGCCAAACCTCTCACGGCAAACTGCACGTCAGGGCGATCCTGACTGACATACAAGAGTATGCCAACGCTTTTCCTGAACGATGCTGCTTGTTCCTGGTTCAAGGTCTGAGTGTTGTCCTGTTCCTGCGACTCTTGGGTGCACGGAGTTGGCTTCGAGGCTTTGCTGGTAAGCTTCAGTTCTTCCTTAAGCTTCACAAGATACTTCGGGTCACTCGTGATGTGGAGCTCGTGATTGTGGTAGCTGAATTTCCTTTTAAGGAATCGGATTGTCTGGTGTGACTCTCCTACCTCAAGTTCCTGCTCTGTCAAGAAGGGGCCTTCAACCTTTAGCTCGTAGGTTTCTCCTAGCTTTCCTAGCTTGGGCTCTAGGTGCCTTGTTTTCCCTGCTGCCTGAATGTCATCTACATGCACAACAAGTATGCTGTTCCTGTCGTCACGAAACAAAGTAGGGCAAGCTTTGCTCCTATCAAAGTTCTGCTCTTTGAGGGTTCCTGCAAAATGATCGCTCCATAGTAGTGCTGCATCTCGCTGTCCTGGAAGTACTCTCAGCAGTAACAAACCTTCGTTCCTACAACTGGGGTCCTGGTCGCCAAACAGATCCACATATTCCTTCGGGAATTGACATGCACATCGAGTCCTTTGTGGGACCTGCAAGAATGCGTCCTTGACATCAATGGAGTACAGGGAATGTTCCTGTTGTAATCCCAAGATAGGGATAAGTCTCACCAACGATGCGCTCGTAGCTGGGCTGAACGTGTCGTTCCTTACTTCTGCTCCTTTGAACTCTCTCGCTACTAACCTAGCTCTCCGCATCCATCGGCCGTTCCTGAATCGCCAATCGAAGACGAATTTCGTCGTCAACCACTTTGTTCCTTGGTTGCTCTCTTCTTCTTCTGTCTCTCTCTCCTCTTCTCTCTCGAGTTCTTGCAAGGGTTTCCTTGCCAGTGCCTTCATCTCGGTGAGTCTGTTGATTTCTGTGAGCATCGCCTCACGATCCAGTTCCTGCAACTGGGCTTCTGCAACTTCTGGAGGTCCAGAATCTTCGCTCTTGAAGATGTCTTGTTCCTCATCGGAATCGCCAATGTCCGAATATGAATCTTCCCAGAAAATGTCCTCTGTACCTGGTTCTGCTTCAGGTAGTTCTTCATCATTGTGCTCAAATACTCTTCCTACGTTGAACGGAGGGTACTTCTTCTTCGGAGAATCAATCTTCGGGATCTTGGAACCTGTTCCTACATCGTCAAATTCCATTTTCCTAAGAGGTGCTGGTCCTCTAGCTGAAAGAAGCTCACTTGCCATTGCGCTGTCTGGGATGAGTTCTTCTTCTGAGGCTGCGTCCATTTCCTTACTGCTGCTACTAGAAGACGTTGGGTCTGAAGCTGCTTCGTCGTGTTTGTTTTGGTCGTATTCCTGCTCAAGTTCTTCTTCTGCTTTTCTCTTGCTCTGTGCCTGCTTCGCTTTGCTCTCTAGGTAGGTTGTCCTAGTAGGTCCTGACTTCCCTGCAGAGTCCCCGCCTTGGATGACAATCGGTCCTGCGATCGGTCCTGAAGGTGCGGAAGGTGCCGAGTCCTCGACCGACTGTTCCTGAGTTGCTCCATCCATGACAGGTGGCGCCTCTGCAATTGGTCCTGGAATGTTCTTCCTGGGAATGTTCCTTGTTGCCAGTGTAGTGTGCTTCACTTCCCAAGTGTGAATTCCTACGCTACTTATTCCTTTCACGTCGAAGTGTTCCAAGCAACGTTTTGCGCTACGGCTTGTCTTGATGCCGTCCATGTGCCATGTAATGAAGAGGTTGTTGTCTGTTTTTCCTAAAAACACTCCTCTCAACCAAATAGGGTCACCTTTCCTATTGGCACGTGTTCCTGAACGATTGGTCAAAACCAAAAGTGATTCGCCAAATTCGGCGAGTTGGCCCTCATAAGGCCTTCCTGCCATAAATTCATACGGAGTCATTCCTGTGGAGGAATGGCGATGGTACCTGTTCAAGGTCCATGCCGAGTGCCTGAAAGCCCAACTGAAGATTGGATGAGTATGAGCAATATATGTTCCTGTTCTGTGTTCAAGGTGCCTAATCAGGGTTGTTCCTTGTCTCCTAATGGTCTGGATTGCTCTCTCTGCCATGCCGTTGGTTTCCTTCTGGCCACTGACTGCATCCTGCAAGACTGTTCCTAGACCTAAAGCTGCTCGCTGCTTCTGGATGACCTGCTTCAGCTTCATCATTGTTCCTTCGTTGTCTGCCTTCAAGTTGATGGTTCCATATCCAAGCTGAGTACTCAAGTAGGTCACTCCTTCGCAAAGGTGCTCTACAAGATCTTTTCCTTTAGATGCTGTCGGGATACAGACCATGTTCCTACTCCAAGAATCAACACACACAAGACTTACTGCCGCTGGTGCCTCATCATGACTTGTTCCTGTAAAACAGAAGTCCATACAGAAAGTTGGTCTTGAAGATCTTTCCTTCTCTGGGTTCTCACGAAGGTGTGGAGACTCTTTTCCTTTGCATGCTACACACGTCGGACACCACGATGCATAAGGTAAGTGTGTGAGATTATGCACTGCAACTTCCTCCGGCTTTGGCTGTTTGGGTACCTTCAGAGGTTCAGCTTCTAGAAACTCTTTGTACTTCTTCTGGCCTGAAACAAGTTCCATATGCCTTTCTGCTTCCATAATGGATCTACTGAGCCTTCTGAGAATCTCTTGCTTAGAGCCAGCTTTTGAGACTCCTAGTTCCTTGCACAACTCTCTCAGGGCCTTGAGGCTGTTCTGCTGGTTGTACTCATGACCGTTGAATGTAAAAGACAATTCTCCTGCAAGTTCATGCCTGTGTGCTGGTGCTTGGGCCTCTGAGGTCTCTTCCTGTTCTTCTTCCTGTTCTGGGATCGTGTCCAGTTGGTGAACCTTCTGTTTTGGTCTTCTGGCCTTGGGGTTCACTGGTTCAATGAGTTCGAATACACTCCGTCCTGTCCAGGATAAACCTCCTAGTGGTTCTGGGTCTCTGTGAGGCTCATCCAAAGTCCAGAACTTGTCATCCTCAAAGAAATCCTTATTGATCGGTTCTTCTCCATACGTGTACCTGTCTGGCTTGAGGTTTCCAATGTCTACTGGAATGTCATTGGTATCTCGAGGATTGAACAAAGTCTTCCTCAACGAGTTATGGTACCTCGTGAGTGTAGTGCCATCCATGCTGATTGACCATGCATCCTCAGTGTACTCTTCAAACATCTTTCGATCCTCATCTTCCTTGGGGGTGCCTATGAGGTTCAGCGGAAATTCCTTGAGCGATACTAGCGTAAGCGTGCGGTACTCCTTACTGCCATCGAAGATTGTTCCAAACGGTTCCTCAAGTTCCTCAAACATGATGCTGTGATGCAACAAATACCACTGATCATCATCCTCAATAAGCACTGCTCGATATGCGAACTTTCCTGGTGGAAACATCAAGTAAGTATCAACGTGTTCTGAGGTTCCTAGGCTGAAGTGGACTTGGTAAGGGTCTCGCCAGTTGGTCCAACCAACACGCTGTTCTTCAATGAGTTCCTTTAAGTTCTCGCACAAGTACATAGGGATAGGTTTTGCTTCTGCTTCCCAGTTGACTGCTCTCACAAAGGCTTTTGTTGTAAGTGAGTTGTTGTTGTAGTTCACTGCGATCTTGGTTGTTCCTTCTGTTAGGAAAGTGCCTGTTGCTGTTCCATCTCTGAACTCCCAGCCTTTCTTCAACAGTTTACCTACTGCCAAAAGAGGGTGCACAACCGATGAAATCAAGAACACTTCTTCAACCTTCACAATGTTTCCTTGAACATCCCGAAACTCAACTTCAATGATCCTTTGATCTGAAACTTTAATCCGGGATCCTTGTGCATCTCGCAAAACTACCTTGGTAGTGTTGGGTGCCTTTCTTCCATACTTCTTCATCCACATCGGTGCCAATGAAATGTCAGCTCCTGAATCCAGCACGACCTCGATCTCTCGAGTTCTCGCGTTCCTTGCTGCACGCGCAAACCTGGTGATGGTCCTTGAGGGTGCTGTTCTCTCTACTCTGTTCCTTCTAGGAGGATGGTGACATCCGTTCTCACATTCCTGCATGTTTGGGTGCCACGGTGTTTCATGACATCCATTGGGACACTCAAAGTAGTATCCACGATCCTGAGTTCCTATCGGAGTTCCTTCTAGATGCCATTGCAACCATGCATCATCACTCACCTCATCACAGTCCTGAAACTCATCATCTTCATCACCAATCCAAAACTCTTCTGTCTCACTCCTCTCTTCCTGAACTTCTTCACCAACAACCCGCAAAACTCTTCCGAAGTACTCAATCTCTATCTCTTCAGAGTTCTCACTCAGCTCGAATTCCTCCGGAAAGCTTGTGGGCTCGTCTCCCATGTGGTACATGGAGACCATCCTAATCACTGGTCTTTGGGTTCCTTGGCTTGCTTGGCTTTGGCTTGTTGAGGTCTTGTTGGCTGACGAAGGGGCCTGAGTTGAAGTACCTGTAGTGCTTGCTTGCTCGCTCTGGTTTTCAAGGTCAACGTTCCTGGCCTGGTAACCCATGTCACGCATCTTCTGTCTGCACTGTGCTTCGAAATGTCCATACTTATGACAGTAGTGACACACTCCTGTAGCTGCTTGGGCTTTGCCTTTACCTTTTCCTTTGTGTCTGAAGAAACCTCTTCCTCGACCTTTGCCTTTTCCTTTGTAACCTCTGAAACCTCTACCTCGGCCTTTCCAGTTGCCTCGACCTCTGCCTTTGCCAAAACCTCCGAAACCTTTACCTTTACCTTTGCCTTTGCTGTCAAAGCCGTAACCTTTTCCAAAGTCCTTTCCACCTTTCTTGCCTTTTCCTTTACCTTTGCCTTTATGGTGAACATAACCTTTGCCATAGCCTTTCTTTCCTTTGTACCATGCTTGGTTGATATCCATTGCTGCAAGACCACCATGGTCATCACCTTTGTCGATCAAGTCTGTTGTGGTTCGGTGAGGTGTTCCTTGCTGGGCTGCTAAAGAGTTAGTCCAACGCTCGGTTGACTCATAGTTCACAAGGTACTGACGAAGAGTATTGTACTGTGTCTTCTCATCCATGTTGAGCAACAAGTGCCTTTTCACGTCAGGTTTCATACCTTGAATAAGAGTAGATACTTTCAAATTCTCCTGTACCTTTTCTCCAGTAGCCTTCTCGTACTTCTCGATGTGTTCCTCATATTCGAGGATATTCTCAGCAATTCCTTTGTTGTGAGCGAATTTGTAGTTGAGAATGTTGTGAAACAACTCCAACGATCTCGCACGATTCGTTGGTTGATATTCCTTGAGTAGCATACGGTAAGCTTCCATACCGTTCTCCTCAGCTACATGCTTTACAACTCGGTACGGCCTTCCTTTAGTGTATGAACAAAGAACACTGTACAGGCGTCTGCTTGTTTCCTTTGCTTCTGCAGACATCTCAGCCATCTTCACTTGCTTATCATCTTTTAAGTTCCTTTCGGCGATGTCCATGATCTTCACCATGTTGGAATCCACTGCTCCAAGCCAGATCCGCATCCTGTTCCTGAACTCTGTCCATCCACTCTTCTCTTCTTGCCATGTTCCTGGGGAAAATGCTTCGGGGCTTTTAATCAGCTTGTGCAACTCCACTTCTCCAGGCTTTCTTTGTTCCTTTACTGCTTTCTCCAGAGATGCTCCTATCTCCTCAAGTGTCGTTGCTGCATTCGTGTGGGCGTCTGCCAACGCTGTTTGCGCTGTCTTCTGCTGTTCCTGAACTGCTGTCAGGGTTTCCTGGAATGCTTGTGTAAGTCCTGCTTCTCTTTGACTTCCTGAAGCTGCTGAGTTCCTGATCTCCTCTGCTAGTGTTTGTATTCCTTGTAAGGTCTGTGCATTGATCTCGGCAAGTGCCTTCAATGCATCCTCCATTCCTTTTGCTGTTTCAAGGTTGCTGTACACTAGTGCTGCTAAAAGTAGCGACTTGCACTGCTTCCTGCTCACTGCTTGTGCTCTCCTTTCTCCTCTTGTCTTCCTTTGGTGCTTTGAGCGGTTGCTTGCTCTTGCGAAAAACACACTAGAATAGTACGACAGGGTGATCCAAGTAATCAGTCCCATTGGGGTTCCTAAGAACACTGCTATGCGAATTCCTTGAAATACAACTCTGTTGGAAATGACTTCCTGAACTATCACATGCACGACGTCGTGAAACTTCTTTCCTACAGTTGCTAGCTTTTCTACGAAACTGCGAACATGTTCCTGTACAAATTTCCTCAGTACTTCTCGCTGTTGTTTTACTAGGTACCTAGGGGCGTAGCCTGACTCAAGGCTCTCACTCTCCTGGTTCTCGGTGTTCTGATTGCCGTTCCTGTTCTCTTCCGTGTAGTACTCGCCGGTCACGCTAACGACGCTGTAGAGCTCGTTCATCACTTGGTTCACGCACAACAAAGCGTACGGTACCATGACTTTTCCTATCTCCACATAGTCCTTAATCGTGTACGCGTTTGTGTTCCTGATCGTGTTCACGTTGGTGCCGTCGGGGTTCACGCTGCACTCGTTGTAGCCTTGCTGGTAGTACTCGCCGTACACGTCATAGTTCCTGTAGCGGTTCCGGTGCGTATTGGGCTTCCTTCTGCTCGACCACACTGCCATGAGCTCGCTCTCGTCGCTCTCCACGTAAGTGAGTTCCTTTCTCCAAAGTTGCGAGGCTTCCCAGTGCGAAACCAACCAGCAGCACCATACATGCTGCCAAACCGTAGCACTTCATGTTCCTTTTCTCTCTCTCTTCCACCAACACTCGGTCAGGGTAGCAATCGGCGCAAGCGTCAAAGTCTCGCGCGTTTCCTGCTGTCACGTTGTGGTTGCGAAGGTGTCCACAACCTCTGCGGTGGTACTTTGTTCCTGAACGGACTGCGATCCTGAGCGTGGGCATGTTGAGCACTGTCTCCGTCTTCTTGGTGATCTGCTCATTTGCGCGCATCTGCTTCCATCCGGCAACGAGGCAAACTGCCATGGCGCCGAGCATCATGGTTCCTATGGCTACGAGTAGCATCATCGCTGCCAAGGAGGTTCCTGGAGGCAGCTCCGCTACCATGTTAAAGAACGGGCTTCACTAAGGGTTCCTACCCACAAAGACTGTCGGACACTTTTGTTCCTGGGCACGGTGTGTCCTGGGGTCTCGAGCCTGCACGTCGCGTGTGCGTGACGGCTGTTCCTGTACATTAACTGTACTGCACTAGCTGTGTTACTGTTCCTGGCAGAATGTTTAACAAAAACTACACACACACTATCTCTATCTCTCTCTCTCTCTCTCTCTCTCTCTCTCTCTCTCTCTCTCTCTCTCTCTCTCTCTCTCTCCTCTCGCTCTCTCTCTCTCTCTCTCTCTCTCTCTCTCTCTCTCTCTCTCTCTCTCTCTCTCTCTCTCTCTCTCTCTCTCTCTCTCTCTCTCTCTCCTTCTCGATCTCTCTCTGATCCCTAGTATATACCCTAGGTTGGCCCTCTAAACCCTAAACCCTAAACCCTAAACCTTAAACCCTTATATATATATATATATCTCAAGAAATATATTGTATACGAAGGTGAAGATCTCGAAACGATCAGTTGCGACGTCCTAGCAAAAGCCACTGGTCCAGCATATATAATGCATGCCTGCACCGTCTCACATGCATGGCCCATGCATCTCAGATCTGACATTGTTCGAAACAGAGCTTTTTTCGCAGCTGCAATCGTCCCGTCCAGGCCAAAACGATCTTTGTACAGATCAGCCTTTCAGTAGGAAGCAAACAAAAGTACTTATTAGACAGGCTCGAGCAAACACGCTTCTTGGCAGTGCCTTCGCCATCTACTTAATCGAGCTGCTAGAGTTCGTCCTGAGCAGACCATTACACTTCTTCTTCATTTCTTCAGACATGTCCTTCACCAGGTTCCCCGATTGCAACGTGCTCTGGCACTGCTCCACGTAAGTCTTGCACTCGTTCTCGTCCATCTTCTTCGGATCCTTCATTGTCAACTCCAAGATAGCATGCTCCAGCTCGTCCAGCTTTTGGATGGGGCCGCTCAAGTCAGGAGCCTGAGTATATACACAAATATATATATATATATATATATATATATATATGTACATGCCACAATCCAAAACGTACATAAAGACGTATATAAAAATTGTATTATCTATGTTAAATTGAAACGCATAAGCCAAGCCGCTTCCGCTGCCTTCGGGGATGCCTTAAGCTGCACTCGCGACTTTTTAAAAGCACTCGTGTAGCCCTTGAGCTTGGCCAACAAGGTGTTGAGGTCCTTCAGCAGGTTCTCCGCCGGAAGCACCCACACATGCTCGATCTTCACGCTGGGGGTGGTGCCGGTCGCCGAGGATGCTCCTTCTGTGATCATCTTCAAACCTGCCTGCGCCACGTGCTTCGTCACATCCTTGCTCACGACGACAGACGTGCTCTCCTTGGAACCCATGGTGTGTTCTGTGCCTTCATGTTTTGTCCAAGTGTAACGACGAAGCTTCTGCTTTTTCATGGCCATCTCCAAGGGGTTGGACTCGTCCCAGTCGGAGTCGGAATCCATGTCCTTCAAGGTCTCCTCGAGGATACGCTTTTGAGCTGGGTCCTTCACGTCCAGCTTCAGCATAGCCGCAACTTCGTACCTTTGCAAGCAAGTGTAAACACACACATATATATATATATATATAACAGATCCACAATCTGTCCTTTTCGGGGTTTTGGGGGTGAAGGGGTTTCGGGGTTTGGGGGTTTAAGCTTTCCGGGTTTGGAGGTTCTTAGGGGGCTTCGGGCTTTAGGGTTTGGGGTCTCGTCTTTCAGGAGCCCTGGGCTCCTTGAAGCTAGATAGCTAATGATCCGAATGCTCAAAAAAAATGGTTTGTGAACTAGCAATCCATAATCATTTCTGGCCTTCCTCGGGGGTTGTCCTTCTTAAGTCAAGAGGTTTACGGGGCTCTAGAAAATTTGTGGGGCTCTAGGGTTTAGTAGGTACTTTCGGGGTTTGGTCTTTCAGGAGCCCTGGGCTCCTCTAGGCTGGGTAACACAATCTGAATGAAAACCTTGAGCCTCAAGCCTGATATAGCTTCACTGAAAACCTCCGTTGCCAAGGTAGCTGTCAGCTCCTACTACCCAACCCAACCCCGACACCCAAAGCTCCACGCATATGTTTCCGAAGTTGCTTGGTGCCGTAGTTCGAGCGATCCCGGGACTCGGTGCCCTTGTCTTGGGTATAGTTGCAGTGCATCTCGGCCCAGGACTTTAGGCTCTTATCCTGGGACCAGCTTTGCAGCATTGCATCCTTTTTCTTGTCACGGAGAGGCAGAGCCTCGTATTCCGCTAGGAATGCTACCTTCCTCTCAAGGTCCTCTACTAGGCTGGGGTCCCCCTGGTCGCCTTGGGCCTTAGCAGCCTCTAGCTTCTGCCTGGCCAGCTCGCACTGTCCCAGCATGTTGCTGGTAGCTTTTTTCTTATCTGCTGCATCGGTGGCTTGCTTGCCGGTCTTCTTCTTGGGAGGCATGGGTGCTGCTACACCGGGGCAAAGATCGAGAAACAATGTTCGAGCCTAGATCTTGATATATTGAAAGCTTACGCACTTCCTGCTTTCGCTGCATTCCAGAACAGCAACTGCAACTGCAAAAAACAAGCAGGCAGGCCAGCAGAACTCGGGCACGTTGCACCTGGGATGGTGACCAATGGGCAGCTTGTGCATGTAAGGAGCCACAGGCTCCTATAGGCAAGGGCCGGGGCTAAGTATGGTTTTCTGCTGTGGTTTCGGATGCTGGTGTATTCTGGGCGCTCGTGTTTCCAAGGTACGTATATAGGATTGGTCGCCAACAATTGCAACGGTTTCTGGTCTGTTGCCACTGTTGTGCGGGCTGATAATGAATTATTGAAACACATCAAGAAACAGATGCGAGGTTAAATGGAGGTTAAATTTAACCTCAGTTTAACTTAAGTTAAATCGTTAACTTAACTTTGTAACAGCTCTTGTTTGAAAGTTAAATGGAGGTTAATTCGAGGTTAAATTTAACCTCGATTTAACCTGTGCTGTTGCCGCTTGGGGTTTCTACTGACCCGGTGATCGATCTCAATCGTAACACATGGTTTCTGGTCTTAAGCTCTGGTGGCTCCTGGGTTTAGGGTTTAGGGGTTTCGGGGTTTAGGGTTTCGGTGTTTGTGGTGTTCGGGGATTTACGATGGTATCGTGCTTCGCGCTTTAAGCTTTGGTGGCTTCATATCATGGCAGGAGCCATGGGCTCCTTTAAGCTGGAAAACATTTAGAACCCGAATGAAAGCCCTGTGCCCGATGAAAGAAACCCGCTCGCCAAGCTGCTAGCTATATACTCCATATATATATATATATATATATATATATGTATGGATTATTGTCGATGCCCTGGTAGATCATGGGCATTTGGGTTGTTGGTGTCCGTAGCCATGTAAGTTGTAATGACAGTCAGGCTCAATGCACAGACCAGGGGCGTATCACCATGGGCTTACGACGGAACGTCGAATTGTTTTTCTCAACGGCGACACAACGTGCTGTTCTCGGAACTAGCCTATGCTATGTGTCAAGCCTATCATTCACATGCTGGCTTCTGCCGATCATGGCAGTTCACATGGAGCTCTGCTCCACCTTCAGCCTTCAGGGCTACGGAATGTCACACATCTACACTCCTCCTCACCTGCATCATCTTTTAAAGATGGAAAGGTGTCACCTCTGAAGTCTCCCTTCCTTGAGCGCTTGTAAACAATATCTGCAAAACATGCGGTCCTGAGGACTAATAGTGTTACGTAGCGCATGACAGGTAGGGAATAGGTGCAATGCTCCTGGCGTCTTGCTAGAAGTGGTTAGAACATGGAGCTCGCACAACTCATTCAAACTCAGACCTGACTGTTGTTCAGTCTGGGTCGATGCATCCTTCAAGACCTTACTCTCCTCTCCCACGCTATGTTCTTGACCCTGGAAGACGGATCGAGGACTGGAAGGCCGATAGGGAGGAGGAGGAGGTGGAATAAATCCAGAGGAGGACGAGGCAGACTCCGTAAATCCAATAGGAGCAGAAGTAGGCTGATTGATGGTCGGTGGTGGGCTGGGGCCTCTAGGTCCCTGCGCATGACTGAAGGAGTCACGATCTCCAACTTGTACATGTACATAGGAATGAACCTGAGGTGTTTGCTGGAGACTGGCAGGATCGGAGTCGGTCACCCGCTCACCTAGGTCTCCTGCATCAACTTCTCTAGCTATTGCCCTCCTAACCGCCTCTTGCCTTCTACTTCTCCTGGTATTGGAGTCTTCATCGTTAGGACCCCGTACAACCCTAACTTCTGGATCATTCCTCCCGAATCGACTGCAACAAGTCCTTGCACACGACTTCCCAGACTCCCATAAGAAGAGTATTGACATTGTCATCAAAACAATGATCAAGGAAAGTCCCAGGCCCAGGGGCTCGGATTCACCATCTTCCTCTCCTGCCGCATCAGCGCGGTCAGCTTGCATTGCAAGGATTAGGAGTATGAACCATATGCCTAGGCCTTCAGTGGCTAGGGGAGGACCTAAACCGAAATCATTAGGGTTGGTCCTCAGTGGGTCAAGGGCCTGCGGTTGATCAGCTGCCTCTCGCTGGTTCCGCTCAGGATCGGCAACTAGCGCGGCAACCTTTCCTATAGAACCCGAAGGACCCAAGCCTATCAAGCGACAGAGTTCTTCTAAACGCCCCTTCATCAAAGCCTTAGTCAAACAGTCTGCCAGTTGGATGTCTCCTGGGCAATGGCTAACTGCTAACTCTTCACGCTTACGCATGTCATGGATAAATGCGGCCCGGACCCTTAGGTGTCTTGTACGCACACTGCCTCCTCCCTCCGCGAGAGTTACCGCTGCTGTATTATCAACCATCAGGTTCTTAAGGCCTACAGACCCATCTAATTCCCTTATGAGGGCTTCTAGGGACTGCGCAAGGGTCACACCCTCACATCCTGCGCAAAGTTCCGACTCTGCGGTGCTAAGGGTAACCAAACTCTGTCGTTTGGACTTCCACACTACAGTGCACTCATCGTACTGTATGAGGATGCCACTTATCGAGTGGGATCCATAAGGAGCGAATGATGCGTCCGTGTAGATGCGGAGGCCTTCCGGTCGTCCTGGGATCAGAGTCAATCTATGGCCTTTCGTAGACGCCAAGTACTCAAGCACCCTGCCACCAATCTTAGCGACACATGAAGGGAACCGGGACACCCAACTTGCCATCAAGCCAACGCAGAAACCAATGTCCAATCGAGTCCTCTGGGAGATCCATAACAGTTCACCCGTTATGCGTTGCGCGGCTCGCAGCGTCTCCTCAGAGATCTCCTCGGTAGGGGGTAATTCTCGTACCCACTCTCTTGGCACTGGTGCTGTCGCCCGGCCATTCAGCCTCGTGTCATGGCTCCTCAGGAGTTCATCAATATATGCTTCTTGCTGTAAGCTGAAGCCCACAAGGGTACCTTCGCTATCCTCTTCAGCATAGATGTCCACTCCAAGAAATCGCAGAGGGCTCGTGGTAGTGGCCTCCTTCAGGCCAGTCATTCCCAATGCCCCTTAAGCCATGTGATGAATGACTCTGCTACCTCCGGCTCGGATAGCACCAAAATATCATCCACGTACACCAGCAGATGGCCAATGCACTCACCTGACTCATGTCGTATACGCCACACGTCACTCTCTGACGTGAGTTGCTCCAAGGTAACTTCCCCCAGCTCTGTCTTCCACTTGGCCTCTGCCAGAAAACTGTCTCTGAACAAGGACCACCAACGGGGGCTTTCTCTAAATCCATAGAGAGCCTTGTCTATGATCCAAATCTCGTCCTCCCGTGCCAGTCCAAGGTCGATCAAAAGGCGAGGAGGTCGCATTGCATAACGCTTCGTGACTCCCTGTGGAATTGAGGCTAGGAGAAAGGCAGACTTCACATCCAGACCATACGCTCGTCGGCCTCGACGAGCCGAGTGCACTAGCAGCGTCCTCAGTGACTCTGCGCCAGCTCCGCCGGCGTACAGTTGTGACTCCGCAGTAGTCTTCGCGAAGTTTCCACACGACACAATTCTGAATTTCCTTTTGAATGGCTCTCCTGGTTTCACCGTACATACAGGCTTCCCAGGTATAACCTCGTAATTCGGGTCTCTCAGAATTGCGCGTGCCTCCGTACCGTAAAACTTGCGTACAACTCCCATGGCCTCAAACGTCTCCAGTTCTGTCTTAGCGGCCGGGCGCCACTTTGCCAAATTCTGACGGACCTCGGCAGGCGACACGTTATGTACCACCTCCAACGGACCTTGTAAGTTGGCCAAGAGGTCTTCGACGTTCTGGGTATAGGAAGTCTCCTCGAGTCTCTTCACTTCGGCCGGAGCATCGCGAGCTACTCCACTCGACATAGTAGACAACGGATCATCCGTCGGGACACCGATAACTCTTGGCACAATGTTATTGGACAGTCTACTCTGTGGCTCTATAGATTCATCCTCTATTTCTTCGGACGTTGACAAACTCATGTGGCCAGACACCTGCACAGCGCTACATCTAAAATCTTCAAAGGACCGTGGAGTAGGGAAATCCGTCGGGTCTACCTCAGGTTGCTCCGGTATACTATTACTTTCCCCTACTAGGTGCTGCGCACTAGACGCTACACCAGATCCAGATGCATTCTGCTGGCCAGGCTCACCGCTCGTTAGCGGAGCAGACTCTGATGTTGCTGAGGCTCCCCCTGCTCCCCACTCATCATCTCCCCACAGGGACTGCATATACATCATGTACTGGTAGTCCTCTACCGCTTGTTCAGCAGCATGAGTTCTACGCGGTGCATCCGTCGAAGAGCTAGATGGCTCATGCGAGGACCGTGGGTTGGGGAAATCCGTTGGGTCTACCTCAGGTTGCTCAGGGAAGTCCAACGGATTAGGAGCTCGAAGCTCCTCCTCCTCAACTGCAGGGTGCATACTGACACGCTTAGCATCCGGCTGTCTACATCCTAAACCTGCAAGCGGCGGTCCCGGACTTCTCTGGGACAGTGTGCGATTCTGAATAATCCACGGGATTGGCCTCTGACCTCTATCAAGAAGGCGAACCTCTCCTGACATCAGGCATGACAACTGTGGGCTATCTGGTCGCCTGGTTCCGGGAGGGTGAATACCGAACATAATCCGCTCAGCAACTTCTTGGGTAAAACCGAATTCCACAAGGTCCTCTAAGTACAGGAACTGCAAATCACTTGGCGTCTCTACACCCAAAGTCGAGAGCCTGGTGTATGCCTCACTTACCCCTCTCACGCGGAGGTAGGCATCAAGCTCTACATTAGCGAGATTAGGGAGGGGTTTATCACCGGGGTCACCAGTGCTAAAGTCTCAACCTATCAGGGTTGTGTTGGCATCCGGCTGCGAATCAGACTCAATTGACACTAGAGGTCGATGTGGTGGGTCTGCTTCGAGAGTAGCTTCATCGATCTGACGCTGCAACTCTCCAGAGCTGATTGTGGACTGAGAGGAGTCCTCTGACGTCACAGACACAGCCTGCACCTTGTGACCTAGAGCACTGGCACAAACAGGTCCATCATCAGGTCTTCCCTGTATTGGCTCAGAAAGAGGAAATTCACAGGCTACCAGGCAACACTTGTCATGCTCCTTAAGTTTATTGGTCCCCAATGGAGTATACCCTACTATCAACCAGTTGGGCTGCACCCTTACAGCATGATGCTGACGAGGGTCGAACGACTGTGGGTCCTCAGTGAGAACTCGTGTCTCTGACGAATTCCAGGTGGGTTCAGGCACACCCTTATCCTTCATGGACTTATCGGACCTGGGCTCGACCCACAGCTGAACCTCTCCTGGAACTTGCATAGCGTGATTCAAAGTTCCCCACTCATTCCTCCAGTCCCTATGAACCTCTACATCTCCAACCTTCATCAGCATTATGGCGGACCACGTAGGATCAGAGACCTCTGCCTGCTGAGCAAGACGGGTCCTAAATGCTCGATTAAGGAACCTGGTTGTCAAGGGTTTCTTCTTGGTGCGGTTCGTCACTCCACGGAGGCCTCCGTGGCAGTAGGCACCAAAGATCTGACGGTCCTCAACAATACCTCGGCGGTCTCCAAGGGCTGTCTCCTCCTGGGTGACTGCAGAGAGGACCTCGCGAATTGCCCTCAAACCGTAGTCTTGAGCAACCAAGAATTCTCTAGCCCTTTCTTCGGAGGATGTCCCACCGATGCATTCAACAAACCGAACTGCCGATTTTCCCTTTATCCTTATCAGGGGGTTTCCAGACTCGTCAAAGCGCTCCGCTGGTAAGTCCTCAAGAGTCTCATCCTCCTGTAGGATGGGAAGATTTAGGTCAAGTTGGGTAGGGTCGACTACGTCAGACTTAAAGCCTCTCGAGGCTACAAGGGTCCCAGAGCTAGTGATCAGAACGTGGCCATCGGGGATTGACCGGTGTGGTGCAGCATATCTTGCCTCAATCCAACGCTCCATGAGTTGCTTTGTCCCGTCGGCGGGGCGTTTCACCCGATGCAAAACCTTTTGTCCAAAGGCTGGGATATCAAAGTCTCCGGTGACCAAAGCATTGTGCTTACTTACCGCCCATCTTGCAGCTAGAGGCCATAACTCTATGGGAAGCTGTGCACCGTTCAGCAAGGTCCTTATCCTAGACTTTACCCATCCTACGGTGCGCTCAGAGAGGCCATTGCCTCTCTTATCAGTCGGTAGTGAATGCTGAACTCGCACCTTGTGTTCGGAGAGCCATCTGCTCAGTGCAGAGGCCGAGAATTCAGTGCCGGGGTCATGGTGCAAGCTCAACACAGGATACTTTTGGTTTATCTCAAGGATCATGCGTTGAACCGCTTCCGTGACTTCGACTCCCGTCTTAGTCCTAAGAGGAATACAATACCTCAACATGACTTGGTCAACAGGGGTGCTCATTTCTTCAATGATCTGCCTCATACCCTCTTCGTCGGTTGGGAGATCGATCTCTTCCCAGAGGGACTGCGGGATTTGAACGTCACTATCCACCCCACTTACTTTAGGTGGTGAATCTGCTGGAGGTGGCAAAGGTGGAGGCTCATTGGAAAAGAGTTCCGGGAAGAGCTCTTCGGATGGTTCTGAAGGTTCGTACCCGGCTAATTCATCTTCCCCTGGCACAGACACCTTAGGATCCCCTTTGAACAAATCCTTAATCCCATCTGCTCCATCCCCTTTCTTAAGGATCGAACGAGGTACCCTAAATGCACCCACAAGTCCGTATCTCAAGATAGTCTTCCCTGTGATGCACGACTCGTCCTTCCCAGCCTCTGCGGGCGGAACGGGACCGAAGAGGTCAACTGACAACGCGAACGATCTCGGGTGTTTGATGCGCTTATGGAACACACCAAGTCCTGCACCCTCTACACATTGCCTACAATCCCTCCTATATGGGAGGTGTCCGTTCAGGATATGTTGGCGCCAGCGTTCGGTGTCTGGGCTCAACGGCTTAGGGGCCTTTATCCCAGGACTCTCCCTAGGATCTGGTTGCTCCTTAGGCGGCAGTGGGTCCTCCTTGATGACAGGATCATGCATATGGGCTTCCAATTCGTCATCATTAACTTCACAGACAACAGGGGCAGGGTAGTCCCCAGACTCCACACCATCATCACACTCATCTTCAAGCTCACTCTCCTCCTCAAATGCTCGCCTTAAGGCAGGGGCAGGGCAGGGCAGGCAGGGCAGGGCAGGGCAGGGCAGGGGGCAGGGCAGGGCAGGGCAGAGGGCAGAGGGCAGAGGGCAGAGGGCAGGCCTCGGCCTCAGACTGATCCTGCAAGCGAGTCAGTGAGGAGCTGCGCTCACTCGGGGTACCACGGGTGGCGGCTTCGGAGATTACACGATCCATATGTTCAACTGAGGGCCCTGAAGCCTTCCCCTTAAGGGCCAGGACTATTTCCCTACGAAATTCCATTGTCCACTCCCGTCCTTTTGGTGGGGTGTCCGGGCTCCCAAATCTGGAAAGGGTTGCCAGGAAGGAAAGATCAAGGTTTGTCACAATCCTAGTTGGGCGCTCATAATCTCGGGAGAGTGCCCCTTGATACAAGGAAATCGCATTGGTGCCTGACCAGTGCTGGAAGGCATCAGAGGGCCCGAACTCAGATTGACGGAGTTCCTCTAGATATGGAATCCCTCCCCCTATCACAGTGGAGGCCAAGGACCACAGTACACGAGCCTGGAGGCACAGTCTCTCCTTTTTTCCTGAACACTCGGTTGGTGGTGAAGAAAACACTGCTGCGATCCTACCGGTGGCGGCCGCCCAAAGTAGCACTTTCCAGACAGAACCCGACCTTGTGAGATCCCAACCCTTTCCCCCTTTCTGCTGAAGGTCAACCGGAAGGAATCCCATTCCTTGTTCCAAACACCAGGTTGCTATAGGGTCCCCGGTCCTCGAGGGTCCAGAGCATAGATGCACTACCCACTTCTTGGTGGCAAGAAGGCCGCGCCTCGAAGCTCTCTTTAGAGGGAGCCTCTTTAGCATTGCCCTATCGACATCAGGGTCGCTAACAGGAATCGATTCAGCTAGCTCCGCAAGTAGCCCTTCCGGAAGTCCCTGAAGGTACGGTTGGGCGAGGATGGCAGAGAGGGCGTCACGCCTCTCTCCAGACTTCGCATACCTCCTCAGGGCAACGGTGGGGTCTGTGGGTGCTGTTGCCTCCTGGAGGC
Organism: Symbiodinium sp. CCMP2592; assembly: GCA_905221615.1. Taxonomy (NCBI): domain Eukaryota; class Dinophyceae; order Suessiales; family Symbiodiniaceae; genus Symbiodinium; species Symbiodinium sp. CCMP2592. The sequence goes on from CAJNDT010000314.1 coordinate 136,362, forward strand.
AACACTGTAGCGTGTCGACCTGTCGTTGAAGTTGGTCAAGGCGGCGCTGCTCTAATTCGGCTATGAGTTGAAGAGCCTGTGCTTCTTGAACGTATGGACACGTATTTCCCGACACTCCTGTGTGAAGCACCCCTAGGGTAGGGTGTGTGACTTTGAGTCCCTTCCTTCTACTCCACACAACCTGGCAGCCTAAGTGCTCAACTAGGGCTCCCAACGGTAGGATAGTTTGGCCACACGTAGCCTGTGGAGTGCTGTCTTGGCTCGGTGGAACGACTAACGTTCCGCCTTGAGTTCTCCACCACTCTTCCTTCGCATCTCCTGCTAAGGTGACGGGCACTCGGTCCAGACTACCCAGGTTAGGGCCATAGGGGACAACCGCATGAGTCGCTCCACTATCGAGGAGGGCGGTCGAAATTGCCGGTAGATCAGGGCAACCCTTACACACCTTTGCTTCGTACTTCTCAATCATTTCGCACAGTGCAGTTCGACCCTTCATTAGATCGCTAAGTGATACCTCCTCAGTCTCTTCAGCTCCTACTCTACAAGTGCGAACCTCAGGGTTCCCAACCATCGCCCTCAAGTTATCCAACTGGGCACTCAAAGAGGCTAGAGTTACCGGTGTACCCTGCGCTGTTGACGGTGCGTGAGCCTTTGGCTGCGGGGTTGCCGGCGAACCTGAAATCGGATTGGCTGTTGGAGGCTGGGTTGGTCCTAAAGCCGAAGGAGGCGGAGGCGGGACGGCTTGTTGAAGAAACCTTGCTGCATCAGCTAGCATGCTCTTAATGTGTTGGCTGCCATCCTGACCTGGAGTCTGGAGCTGGGCAGGCACGGCTTCCTGGGGCCCCTTAGGCGCATTAGGCTGTCGTTGGGGCCGGGCCTTAGCCTTATCTTCAAGCTTAGAACCCGCCTTACAGTCAGCTGCCTTGTGCGACTTAGACCCACACATCTTACACCTCGCTGCCTTCTCTGCCGAGCTAAAGTTCGACCAGTTATGCTCAAAGGTACACTCACTTCCCTTCTTACAACCGTTAACCCCAGTGTAAAAGGTGCACGGAATCTTAGAAGTCCCTGCCGCAGGCTGATCACTGCCCTTCGGTGAAGGCGATCCCTTCGGGCCAGCCTTAGGGGGCTTCGGAGGTCGTCCCCCTGGAGGGGTATCAGGGCTAGTCGTGGCTTCCACTCCCTTTACCTTAGGTGGAGGGGGTGAGGCTGTTGGTTGCTCCTTCGGCTGCCGTTCGCGGTCCTTATCACCCCGATGGGTCATCGACTCCAGCTCACTCAACATTTGAGCATGAAGTTTAGCAACCTTATCACTATCCGGAACCACATCTACCTGAAGCTCTGCCCGGGCAAGATTGATGCGGAAGGCGGCCTCCGGATGTTGGAGGAGCACGGATCTAGTGATTTTTGTCAGGGCTCGGACCAAGATAGCACTGTCGGGCAAAATGCCCCCAAGCTCAGACATCCGGGAGCACCAGCGCTTCCACTTTCTCAGCGCTTCAATAGCGTCGGCTACTCCAGTACACGCTGGAGGATCTGAGATATGCTTGAGGCCTAATTCTCGCTCTGTTAAGCTGCCCGGACCGTAGATAACGTACAGTTTGCAGACAAGGGCGAGAAGTCCCGAAGTCCTTGAGGCAGATACCTCTTCCCGAACTACCGAGGGGCAGGCCGTGTTAATCATAGATTCAATGCGTCGGGATACACGGGTCCACTTAGGCTGGCTAAGCTCAGATGAGGGGACTGGCTTGGCAGTTAGGCGCTCTAATGGTCCCATCTTCAAGTAACTACAGTACCATGCATTAGCCTCTTCCAGGGTCAACTCCCACAGTCGCTCTGAGGTGTCACTTACATCTGCTAGGGCCGGCTTGGTTACATGCAGCCAATCCGCGAATGCAAGGCATGACTCTGGACTATGGCTGGGAAGCTCGGGGAGTGCTAGGACTCCCGGCTTAATAACCTCTGGACGTTCTGAGGCCTTCGGACTGGCGAGCTCACTCACAACACTCTGAAGTTGCGCCATTCCCGTGAGGACAATACTCATAGGGTCCAGTCCCTGATCCGTCCCAGGGAATTAGGGTTTCCTGGGTTGGGCATGCTCTGACTTCTACCGTAGTTGTCAACAAGTGGATGCGGCATACTTAGAGGTGGAGAGTCACTCACAGGAGGTGCCGAGGTTGCTTGGGGAGGACCTACATCCTTACTCGCATTGGTATTCCCAGGGGTCTCTAGAGGGTCAGAGCCTAAACCATTAAATCCCCTAAATTCGCCCGAAAGTCCAGGGCCAGGTGTAGGGACTGGTGGCAGTGGCTGACGTTGAACACCCTCCTGGGGTGAAGCTCCAATCGGTTGGTGCTGAAAGTCCAAGACCTGAGGCGGTGGTGAAGGATCAGGAGGGGGTCTCGGAGTTGAAACTCCAATGGCCGATTCCAAGCCGCGGGTGGGTCGTGAGGGGCCCATCAGAGATCCCAATCCTCTTCCAAACCAACCAAAGCTAGGAAATCCAAAGCTCCCAAAACCCTCAGATCTCGAAGGGTGCATTCCATCCTGTACACCGGCTTCCATCCTGAGCCTTAGGCTCTGATTCTCGTAGGACAACGCTTCTACCTGAGCCCTAAGTCTCCTACTCTCTTCATCTCTCAATCTCATCATGTCCGCCAACTGTCGGCGCACCTCCGCTTGCAGATCACTCGACGTTGTCGAAGGCGGTCGGGGAAGATTTGAGGCATCAGGTGGATACAACAGTGGCGCCTGATCTTGCATCCTCTGAAGTCTGTCCAACGCTTGCTGATCAAACAGTCCAGCTTGGGCAGATCCCTCATTCAGATGTACAGCACGGAGTCGAGGTCCTAACCGAAGCATACTCCACACTGTCATCATGCCTTCCGGCCGACATCCCAGCAGAATGCACTGAAGTTGAGCGGTTCGCCGTGGCATCCATTGCCATGGGAACACCTTGGACTGCTCGCAGCATGCCCGAAAGCATACCTGTAGCCTCCACCGCGTCAGTCCTGACTTGTCCACGAATCTCAGTAAGCACCGTGCCTTGGGCCATCCCAGCCAAAGGGTCAGCGTCTCCCGAGAATGCCTGAGCTCGTTCAATCTCGACTCCTTGCCTTTCTGGGCCCACCAGAAACCCACCTCCAGCCAATCCAGGCCGCGTAGTGGGTTGAGCTGCTGCTGTACTCGTCAGCTGCTCATTCAACGGGGCTCGCATAGAGTGAGGTGTCGGACCAAAGCTTGCCGGCATAGTCGTCACTTCGCTGTCAATATCGCTCACTCCACGAAGGGGGCCTGGAACTCCGTTCAACAACCGAGTTCCTCCCGCTTCGTCAGGTATCCGCGCGTTAGCAGCGTTTGGGCTAGTCATAACCTGTCGATGCCCTGGTAGATCATGGGCATTTGGGTTGTTGGTGTCCGTAGCCATGTAAGTTGTAATGACAGTCAGGCTCAATGCACAGACCAGGGGCGTATCACCATGGGCTTACGACGGAACGTCGAATTGTTTTCCTCAACGGCGACACAACGTGCTGTTCTCGGAACTAGCCTATGCTATGTGTCAAGCCTATCATTCACATGCTGGCTTCTGCCGATCATGGCAGTTCACATGGAGCTCTGCTCCACCTTCAGCCTTCAGGGCTACGGAATGTCACACATCTACAATTATATATATACATATAAAAAAAAATATATATATATGAATTATATATATATATATGTATATATGTATATATACATATATATATAATATATATTATGTATCTATATATATATATATATATGTATATATATATATATATACATATATATATATATATATATATATATATATATATATATATTCATATATATATATATGTGTACATATATATATATATAGATATAATTATACATAGGAATATCATGCAGCCCTGACACCCGAAGATCATATATCATCTCAATACAAATCCGACCTTAAACCCTAAACCCCTGAACCCTCAACTCCCAAAGCCTGAAGACACCGATTTATAAAGCTGCTGGGCCCTGGCAAGCATTCGTCCGGCCAAGCGAAAGTCGCTGACCCTGGGCCAGCGAATAGAAGTGGAGCTGTGCACAGAGGGCCACACACAACATGTCCATCGATCAGTGCAAGAGAACACATGCACTGCATGCTGAAATGTAAGAAACCCTGCTCCAGGCCCTTAGCCCGGACACCCAAACATATCCGGCCTCTCTGGGTACATGCCGACGGCTCCTGAACACAGGGTTCTTGAAGTTTTGCAGACGTGCTTTAAGCTTTGGTGGCTTCATATCATGGCAGGAGCCATGGGCTCCTTTAAGCACATTTAGAACAAGGCACCGGTTCTTTTCTTGAAACTGCCTGCTCGCGGATCATCCTGATCGAACACTGAAACATGATCTACAGCACCCAACTGCCCGCAGGCAGTGGTACGGGCCCCAGGTTAGGATCGCCATTGCCGGAACCATCATTGTCCTTATGATCGTCATCCTCGAAGCGACGCTTTTTATCCGGTTGGCCATTGTCGAGTGGCGGCTCCTCCTCCGTCTCTTCCTCCTCCTCCTGATCCTCCGCCAGCAGATCTATCACGCCGGGCATCTCCTTCCTCTTCTTCTCGAACTGTTCGATTTTGATCATCCGTTGTTCTTCCGGCGATTTCTGCATCCACCACGAGCGGTGCCTCTGGCCTTTGGTTCCCCTGGTGGTAGGTCTCGTCCTGGCACCATGCACCTTTTTTCCAAGATCCTCCACGCTCTCCTTGTTGCCCCATGCATGGAGCCGCTTTCCGACACTTGTCGTCTCCTGCCCCCAGATGCTCAAGGCCTAAGTTCGCGAGACTTTGGGTTAATTTTAATGGTTCGGTGCTATATATTAATTAATGCTTCGAACGACAGAAAGATATTGAGTAGATTGATAAAGACAACGAAATATATATGTATATATATATATATATATAATATTGTCGCTAAAACTATATATGTCAGGGTCCGTCTATAGGTGCATGATTTTAATTCATTCCAATAATACATGCTAGCTGACTGGAATTGTATTGTGGCAGGCTTTCTGTTTTTCGTCTAGGAAAGATTACACCTCGGATCCCAGGGTTCATGTATTTTAGGGTTCGGGGTTTAGGGTTTGGGGGTTTGGTGATTTTGGCCTTAAATGTTAATTTCAGGAGCTTAAGTTACTGGCTCCTATATATATAGTCGTAGCCTCTATACTGCTTGCTGTCCCAGCCACGCATTCTTCGTTCAGGCATAGGCCATTCCGAAGATAACCTGTTCGACCGCAGGCCTTACATCCTCGCAGGTACTCGCTGTTGCCGCCAGATCCACCAGAGGATCCCGAGCCGTGATCATTGGACCAGCCCTCATTGGAGCCGCCCTTCTCCCACGTTTTCTTCGCCCATTGCTTCTTATTCTTCTGGGCATTGGGATCCCAGTTTGTCTGGCCCCACTGCTGGCCCCACTGCTGCTGGGGTGGTGCTGGTGCTGGGGGCGGGAATGCAGGGTTCACGCCGATCGGCCATGCATTCGGGAACGGCAATTGGCCTTGCTGGCCTTGCTGTCCTGAGCTGCTGTTGACGGCATCAGCGGCTCCTTGCAATGCCTTACCAAGGTCGTTCCCCATGGATCCGAGGATGTTGGTTCGAAGGGAGGGCTAATAGCTTTGGTCGTCTCGGGCCAAGTGCTTGCAATCGTACTGCATGCACCTTCATTCTAGATATAATGCCACGCATGCAACGACCTCTGCACGTGTTTGCACATCAGACATGCAGCTCGATCGTCCTTGCAGTGCAGATCTGCACCGATGCCAACCCGGCAGCGGCCTGGGCACATATATGGAGCATATATATATTATAGCTCTATAATTCAGGAGCACGAAGCTCCTGCACGCAGAGCTCTAAGTCGGTGTTTCGGTCTTTACATCATGCATGCATGCTACGATCGTACATTAGGAGCTTCTGAGCTCCTTAAGATTATACACCACAATAACTAAAAAAGAACCCTCGGAAGCACATCATCCCAAAGCCGAGCGATGAGGATCTCACGCCTCGGGGTCGAGGATTATCGCAAAATTATGCTTTTGTTTTATAACCCTTAAATCCTAAACCCTAAACCCTAAAACCCTAAACCCCTAAACCCTAATCCCTAAACCCTAAATTTAACTTAACCCCTAAACCCCTAAATCCTAAACCCCTATTAAACCCTAAACCCTAAACCCCTAAACCCTAAACCCCTAAACCCCTAAACCCTGAACCCTAAAACCCTAAACCCTGCACTGCAGAAGCATCGGAGCCGGATCCAGAACCTGGGCCGCAAGCATGCATGCATGCATGTATGTATACATGTGCATGTGTACACACACATGCATGCATGTCCCGTGCATGCACACGTTAACCTGGTCTCTTAGATATATATTACTCTGCAACGGAAGCCGCCCACGCAAACGCACCTGTCCGGGATCCTCGAAGCCACCGACGATAGTACCTGGCCGAGTAGATTCAGGGTTTTGGGTTTGGGGTTTAAGTATGCATATATATATATATATAAATTAAGTAAAATGTAGAAACATGCATATATATATATATATATATATATATATATTAGGGTTCGATAAATATGCACACTGCAGCTCCTCTTCACCTCAATCATGCATGACAGCCTAGATCGCAAAAATAGCATGGCTGGGCACTCTGCCAGCAACTTTTGGAGGCCCGGATCGTCCGACGATTGCACACTCCAGACAAAAATCTGGCCGCTTAAAACAGCTAGCATAGGCTACAGATGCAACTCCCAAGGCATCTCCGTTTGGAAACCGCTCTCCAAACACCCACGCATGCAGCTTAAGCTTTGTGCACAGACTTCAACAAAAGTTCCTTGACCTCGGTCGGGTCTGTGCCCGATTCGAGCTTGGGGATACCCAGGTGCACGATCTGCGACCTCACTGTCAACGGATCTTTATCACGGCAAAGTATTTGAAACAACTGGGACTTGCCCTTCTCACGGATGCCGTAGGCATTCTTTGGAAACTTGTAGTACATGATGCTCCACTTCGAGTTCACCGTGCAGCTCAGACTCGGCTTCTCTGACTTTTTCTCGGACTTTTTCTTTGCAACGGCCTTGGGCTTCGATTTGGCCTTCGGCTCATCGATCTCGACCTCTGCCGAAGTCTTCGCTTCCACATCTGCAAGCGGATCTGGGGCCTCCGCTTCGGGTTGAACTTTCGAGGCTGGCTTCTTCTTCGGAGACTGATTTTTCGACGCTGGCTTCTTCATGGCAGCCTTCTTAGGCTTAGCCTTGGCCTTGGGCTTCTTATTGACCGGGGGCGGATCCTTGGTGCCAACAGGGAGCTCCGTGAGGTACTCCGTGCCGTCTGCGAAGGCCGCGAAGTAGAAGGGCTCCGAGTCCTTTTGAAACAGGTCCACGTGCTCCTCCAAGGTGCCGTCGGCCTGCATCCGGACTGCCTTCCATGCCGAGAAATCAGCTTCGAAGAGCTTGCTGCTCCTGCAGTAGGATTCGAGGAGCAGGTTGCTCCTTTGCCAAAATGGCCATCCTCGCTCGAAACCTCTACGATGTTGTCCCCGTCGATCGCGACGATCTGGGATTCATCAAAACCAAAAGCTGCCAAGATGGATTCCTTGCTCAAGTCGCCCTTGTCGATCACCTTCATGGACTCCTTCTTGCACAGAGCCGGTGCTGTGGACGGTTCCGGCCTCGACGGTGAACCTGAGCTTTGCTGGACCAATTCCTCCATCCATGCAGGAAGTCTTGAACAGTCCACGCTGTTTCTTCTCTTGCGGTTTATATGGCTCATCATGTTGGTGATTCCTTGGGCCTCTTGCCGAAGTGTTCGCCACCCGTTTGGAGCTGACCGAAGGAGTCTATTTGCATGAAAATTGTCGAGCCTCACCAAAGCATGCTTGAGATCGGCAGGAACGATTTGTTTGGATATCTTGAACAATTGTTTCAAGAATTCTTTGTGAAGTTCGCAGACGCCGTCCATCTGCATGCCTGACCAACCGAAGACACCCCGCTGCTCCATGTCAGGATTCTGATCCATGACCTGCTTGAGAAACATGGGATCCAGGGAGTTGCACATGGCATGATAGACCTTCTCGCCCGTGGAGGTCATGGCCTACGAACCCAGCTACGACACCTGCAGGAGCATATGCCCTAGGCCGGACCAAGAGCACGAATAGCTTCCTTCACTGCACATGCAAGCTGAATGCCTCTCGCGACAAAGGCACAGATCCCTCGCACACGCAAACTGCATTTCAGCTGCCACGACTCGACCAAGGCACATGCAGGCAGTCTCGCCTGCAGGAATCCGACCTAGCTATTCCAGGTAAAATTAACAATTGCACATGCTATGCATGCATGATCCGAATTACTGCAGTCGACTACGGGGGCGAAACTTCGTTACCATGCATCGATGCGGCCGAAACTTCGCCGCCTTCTTCTGCAATCGCAAGTACCAGCCTGCACTTATACGAATCTATACTTTCCTAGCCCAAAACACAATTTTTTTAAAAAAAATATACATGGTACCAGCTATAACCTAGAAAACAATGGATTAAAACAAAAACTAAACATGCTACCTAGCTGCGAACTCGCTTCGCGAACCATGCCTGGACTTGACCTCTTGTGTACCCTGGCCACTGCAGGCTAGCTTGGGATCTCCAGTCGCTGTACCCCTGCCACTGCTTGCTAGCTTGGGCCCTCCCGTCGTTCCAGTCGATCCACTTGCTAGCTTCGGGTGTCCCGTCGTTCCAGTCGGTCCAGTAGGTCCAGTCGGACCATTCGGTCCACCCCCATTCGTTGTCCGTGACGTCTTCCATTTCCACATCAGCCATTGCAATGGGCAGGCAGGGCAACAAAAAAAACTAGAGCCAACGATCGCGATCGACACGAACAAACCTTGCTCGCAACCTGCACATGCATGCTTCCTGCCATATGCACATATATATATGGGAAAAATAAATACATATATATATATATATATATATATATATATATATGCAGGAGCAACATGCTCCTCCGACTCTCAAAGTATAACAATATATGATATATGGTGATCGCTGATAGTGCACATCATTCGCTTCTATGTACCAGCGGCCTTGCCACGCTGCTAAACCCGACCAGCTCCAAAACATACGCTGTTAAGCTCTACCATTCGCTGTTAACGGCTATCAGTGTCGTCTAGGCGCTTTCACTGCATCTACCCGCGGCTGCTAAGCCTACCAGCTTCAAAACCGACGCTGCCCGATGCTCTGGGTATAGCTGCCAGCAGCATGGTAGCTCTTGTTGCGGCCCGAACCTCCTAGCACTCGCGCACCCTCCGCAGTGGTAGCAGGGTGCTGGCAGGATTCTAGTAGTTTTTTTGTCGCAAGCCACTGGCGCAGGCCACTTTTCGGAACCTCAGGTCTTGAAGGGGCCTTTAGCGGGGCGCTTGAACACGTGCTCCAGCGCGGCAGCAGAAGGTAGCGGTCCTAAATAGCAGCCTTTTTCATCATAGCGTGGCAGGCCCTCGTAGACAAAATCAGGCATAGCAGAAATCGTCTTCGGTGGCAGCCGTGTTGGCTTAGCGTAGGGCGTGCCGAAGCTAGCCTGGTGGAAGGCCACCGTTGGTCGCTTCCCTTTGTGGGGACCTGTAGCCGGCGCCGCAGATCTACGGGTTCCATAGCGAGGAAGGTGGCTGCACCATCCGCAACCAAGGTAGCGACCTCGAAGGAGAAGTCAGCAAAAATGTTTCCCAGAATAGCGCGATCCCGTTCCGCAGGGGTCTTAGAGTTTCCAAGCCCCGCGGGGAGTGATAGCTGCGCACAGGTCGAGGGCATTTGAAGTTAGCCCAAGGCGCGCGAGAAAATGTAGCGCTCGGCGGAGATAGCAGAACAGCGTCAAACTCCTTGCTAGCAATACGATCCAGATAGCTCGAGCCTCAGCTGCGTATTTATATAAGTTTACATATCAGTTTTGAGCGGTATTAGAGTTAGGTATATCATAACCTGGATGCAGTATTCTGACGTGGCGCAGGCGCTCAGCACAGGAATTGATACATTGGAGGCCTACATGAAGCCGGCTACTTGTATGCAATTTCCCCATCATGAGCATTAGCACCATGCACACCAGTCCGAATTACATCATATTGATCAGGTGGCCGCAGGCCTGTATATCTCCTCCACGATTTACTGCAGATCCAGATATCGACCCCATGCACGAATACAAGAACGACGTGGGCGACGAGCACCGATTCCCGAAATCGGTGCTCGTCGAGTTTCGTGGTGACTGGAAGTTCGTCAAGGATTTCGGTTAATTCTTTATTTCATGTAAACTTAAACACGTATACATTTACATATGGGCTCGAGCTCATATTTGAGCGCATATACACGACCTGACAGGAAAGATTCCACCTCTCATCAGGGTGGAATAGTGCATGGATCTGTCACCATTGCATGGCCCATGACGGTACATACCTCATGTTTCCATCAAGTCTACCACTGTGTCGGCGCCGAACACTTCGATCGTTCTGCGATCTTTGCAAAAGGAACGGCCAAGGTGATCGTTGCAACACGGCATCTAAGGTGGCTCAGTGTTTTGTGATGCCTTGTATAATGCATGCATTTTACCCACGCCAGTACACGTACATGTGCAGGTGATGCAGGTGGTTAGCTAACAGTTCGTGGTTTCGACCACAACTTCATCAAATGATGCACATTGCACAGGTTGAACCTTGGGGTCTGCTGCTGGGCCACAGCCTCATCGACGCTGGAACTTTTGAAACACCCGGTTCTTGAGTTGAAATTGATGTGCAATAACCCGAGGCCTGTAATTAAGCTAGATCTTTCGTCGTGCGCTGAAACAGGATGTCTGGCCAGCCCCTCCGGGAACTGCCGCAAAAAATGTTCTGAAACCTCGACTGGCTGCTGCATATGTGGATTTCACGATGTGGGCTAAAGAAATGAAGGTCGAGAGCCTCGGCATGAACCCTCGACAAACGTACCTGTATAAGCTTAAACGTCGTACGTGAGGTCTATATGCATACGCACAACCCACAATTGCAAGGCATTCCCAGCCCGAGTTCTGCGCGAAGAGCCTGCGAGATGCTATGACTGGCTACGCCGCGCTAGCTTGCAAGGGCCAATGTGACCTGCATGCATATGCATATTATGATATCTAGGCCGGCTGCTTTGGGCTACGAGCATGATTCATATTTCGGCTTATAAGCTCGAGTGGTCACGGCTTGGATGAGTTACAGCCCTCTCCAAACTCCATCCGGAAAAGAGCGGCGCACCCGTATTCGATGACATGCTGTGGATTGGATCCGTCGGCTTGGCTGCAAACACTGTCCCGAGGAAGTCTTTTTGTTTGGCATTTAGGAGTTTGGAAGGCGGTGTGGGTTTGCCCGCTTGTTTCCAGACTTCTAGATTAGGAATACGTGAGTCGTATGAAGCTTTGATGCCGATACATCTACGTAAGAAGCGGTAGTAGACCGAATCCACTTTGCGTAGAAACTTATCGGTAAGAGTGAGGGTGTCTAAACCATACATGAGAACTGGTACTATTGTGGAGTGGAAAAGCTTGACCTTCTTCCGGCGGTTGAGGTTACTATTCCAGACTAGCCTTATTTTTTTATATGCAGTTTCTGCTAGTGCTGCTCTATGTCCCAAGGCTGTGTCAGCAGGTTTGTTCCAGGAAATTAGAGTGCCAAGGTATTCAGCAGAGGGTGTAGTAGGGACCGGATCGCCGGATTGGAAGTATGGCTGGGCGGTGTGGTCTGGCCTGCTTAAGAGTTCCGTTTTCTCTGTGTTGAGACGCATGCCATAGAGTCGGGCTTCTGCTTCGAGCTCTCTAATAAAGTTTTGTAATTGGTGTGGTCAGAGAGAGTAGTAGCGTATCATCCGCATATTCTAGATCGTGTATTGGATTGCCTTCGGACCAAGTGTTGGTCGGAATCCCCTTATCCAGTAGCTGTGCGTCTAGGTCCTGGAATATAACGCTAAGCACTATGATGAACAAATAGGGGCTTAAGGGGCAACCCTGGCGGATACCGGAGTGTACTGTACCTGTTGCGGTGTGGTCTGACCTGCCCTGACCTGCCCTGGACCGTAAATGTAGGATTCTCGTAGAGGGAGGCGATAATTCTGCAGATATTAGAAGGTAACCCAAATCTTTCAAGGGCAGACAACATGGCGTTGTGGTCAAGGGAGTCGAAAGCTTGCTTCCAATCCAAAAACAGTAGGTTGAGCGGTCTTGACGTCATATTGGACCATTCCATTGCGCGGCGAAGTACAAAGATGGGGTGGATGGTACTTCTTTGGGCTCTGAACCCGTATTGGGTGGTGCGCAATTTGGCCTCACAAGTGTTGGTCAGTCTGGCTTGTAACATGGCGGCGAATATTTTATATGTAACGTTCAGGAGGGATATAGGGCGGTAATTTGCTGGGTCTGTGTCACTTCCATTGCCCTTAAAGATGCTGACTACTCGAGCTTCGCTCCAACTAGGCGGTGTGGTCTGAGATTGGAGGGTTTCATTATAAAGCTGTAGAAGCCTAAATTCGATCTGGGCATCTATAAGTTGAAAGTATTCGTTGGCGCTTTGTTTGTTTTAAGCTTGGAGAGTGCCACCTGAAGTTCCTCCAGGGTGAACGGGAGCTCGTCCTCACTGGTGGTGTGTAGTTGCGGTCTGGCCCTAAGTGTGTTCAGCGCTTCCTCTGGAAGGTCGGGTTTACACCATTGTTTGTTCTGTAAGTGATCTCTGAAGGCATTGTGGGTTTGTGACCAAGGTACCGGCTTACCGTCCTGTATGAGATGTGATTTTTTACCGACGAAACCTTTCTTTTGATTTTTATTGTTTTCCAAATAGTACCATGTTCCCCGGAGGGGTCGCTTTGCAGTTGTTGATGGATCCAGTGGATTCTGTCCTTGCGCGCCATTCTTTTAGCTTTGTTGCGCAGGGTTTTGGCTTCCGGAGTTTGGTCTGCTTCAGCTGTCCGTGCGGCTGTGAGTGCCGTAAGCGTTGCGTCCCTGACCCAAGGCGTGCGCTTTCGAAACGGGTGGACCTGAAATGGCTTACGGCAGCGTTGTGGAGTGCCTTTTCGAAATGCCCAAAGGAGCCTGGCGAGGTTTCATCGGAGGTGAGTGGGGGTGCGGTGTAAGGGCGGCCGCCGACGGCCGCCGCCAACTTGCGCCCTTGTTTGGCTAACCTGTCCGCTTTCTCTTTGCCCTCTGTGCCTGCGCGCGCCTTGACCCAATGAAAGGTGGTTTTCAGGGTGGGGTGTTTGGTGAGTCCCCGAATGTAATTGATAAGGTTGTGGTGTGTTTTTGGCCGCCACTTTCCCGTGATTACGTTAATGGACCATTGGCTGTCTGTTCGAATAACTATGGAGGTGTACTGGTTTTCTCTAAGGCGTAGAGGATAGCTTCCGCTATGGCTGTGAGTTCCCCGTATTATTGGATCCTACGTGAGCTTCTAAAAAGGCGGTGTGGTCTGGGCTGGTGGCCACTAGGCCTTTAGCTTCCGTCCAGGTATCTTCCTGGATAGTGCACCAACCCCATCCTGCTGGCGTCTTAGCACTGCAACTTCCTCTAGAACCTGAGCCGTCCGTGTAACAGGTACCTGTTTTAGGAGGCGGTGTGGTCAAAGGGTTCTGTGAAACTGCTGAGAAATCCGCACAAAGGTTTTCTGCGACCTGCCGATTGTACTGGGATTTTAGCTCCGGGGTGATTGTTTTGAAGTTCAATTTGTTGGGGAGTCGTCGGGTGTTAGTTCGGCTACAAAGCTTGTACTGGGACTCTGGTCACTAGTAGGTAGTGGTCTGTAGGGTATCCTGTGTGAAGTTTGGATCTACAGCTGTTGACTGAGCTCAGCCACTGGGCTCTGACGAAAGTGTGGTCTAGTCTCTGGACCCTGCTCGGGTCGGGGTGTGGGTCGGTTCTTTCGGGAGGAAGAGGTTCGGGGAGATCAAGGAAAGATCTGATGTGTGATGTCAGGGACAGTGTGTCTTCCGAGAGCTGTGCTTGGAACTGTGTATAGAGCTGCTGCATTACAAGTGGATCCTGTATGAACTGGGACCAAGATGAGGGGGGAGCTGTTTTGTCTCAGCAGGTAATGTGGTGCTGGAAGGGGCTCTCTATAGGAGGCGGCTTCAACCATGCCAAGTCGAGACATCGACTGTATGCAAAGCGAACGATTTGAGGAGGCGTTGTGGTCAATATACCCGGCCCCTTTACCGTACGTGTATTGTCCTGTAACCCCTTGGTCGTGCCTGTGTCTGTCCTGACACCTCACGTTGAAATCCCCGGTGAGAATTATAGATTCGGGTTGTGGGATTTGGCTAAGGTGAGTCTCTAGAGCATCCCAAAGAGGGGTTCGGATTTCCTCTAGATCCAGCCCCGAATGCGGTCCATATCCTCCTACCACGTGTAAAGCTCCTCCCTTTTTCCCGAACGCCAAATGTATGATGCGATTGTTTACCTGTATAACATCTAGGAGGTGTGGTCTGGCGGACGGGGAAATGATGGCGCCTACTCCGGCGTATTTGTCTCTATTGTTGCCTGATAGTATGACAAGGTGCTGCTCTGATATGTAAGAGTAGTAAGAAGTACTTCTTGTCTCGGTCAGCATGCAGACATCTAGCCTATGTTCTTGCATAAGTTGGAGGGCGTTCTTAAGCTTAAGCGTATCCGCGAACCCTTGTACGTTTAAGCTACCTACCCGGAACTTTTTAGCATATGACATGGGCGGTGTGGTCTGTCTATGCTGGACCTTGTTCTTCCTTTGTCTGGGGTATGTTTGCTGCCATAACAGGGACTGTCTGAACCATCTTGCCCTATTATGAGAAGCTTTCTTGGGCGGCTGGACCGCGGGAGGGAGGGAGCCCGCCCCTCTATCCCGTTGTGGTCGGGTAATTAATCTTACGCCAAAGGCGATACTGGCGCCGTCGCCAGCATCGCCTTGCAGCGCCCCTAGATTGCCCTTTGGCGGTCTGGCCTGGGTGGGGGTACTCTTCGTCAGCGTCGGGTGAGGCCCCCGGCGTGCCTCGAGGAGGCGGTACTCGGTGTTTCGTCAGGTTTTGAATTCCATTAATTCTTTTAAATCTATGAATTAATCTACGTTCCTTAAATTCTTTAATTTAGTGCGGCCTACTCGTTTTACATTGCGACCTAGGTTGCAAATATACAAGTTCTCCGTTCTTGTTAAAAGCTCTGTGCCTGTGGCCAGTTCGGGATTTAGCCCCTGACACTGTGGTGAGACTGAGCGGTGTGGTCAGAGTGCTAGTGGTTCGGTCTTTTAGAATCGGGAGTTGAGGGCTAAAGTAGGCTCAGGTGGGGTGTGGTATTGAAGTAAAAGGTTTCTAGTATACTGGCAAGTTGGTATCAGGGACTCAAGGCTCAATTCTACCCTTGCCCTAACGCCTGAATCTACAGGCTGTAGTCGAAGAATTGTGTTTTTTTATGCATGAGTGAATTACGGGCAAGCTGGAGAACTAAAGCAAAACCCTGAACATTTATCCCCGGCGGTGTGGTCAAGGACTGCTGCGGGGGGAAAGAAAACTGACGTGCTACTCGCCACCTCGCGCTGCTGGCGGGGAGTGGCAAAAGCAAAAGATCGCTCGCAAAATCACTGTGTCGTGGTGCCTGCCGACCCTGCCACTCTGTGCTGTGGCGGTGTGGTCTGAAGAAGGCTTTCAAAGAAAACAGGAAATCATGCAAAGCAGGCGGTGTAGCAAAAATTCGGGAGCCAAGCCTTGATGATGCACTCTTGTTCTTACTGCCGGACATGCCCTTGCCAGCCCCCTTTGGGGGAGAGCTCGGGGACACGCCGGCTGCGGAAGCTGTGGCTTGGGAGGGCGGTGTGGTCCCGTCTCCCATTCGAACATCTCCACTCGCTTCGAAGCCCGTTGGCTCCTGCGCGGGGACACCTCCAGGTTTTCCCTGATAGGTGGCAACTTTAAAATCGCCGGCTCGGCCCATCTTGGTGCAGTACTCGTCCCAACAGTAAGCAACAGATTCGACCACTGGCGTTGTGAGGTCAAAGGGGTATGGTCTGTAGTAGTTGTTGTGGACCAGGGCATTGGACCAGTGACGCTTTCTGTGCCCATTGCGATGCCTTTGCCACCCATAGCTGCATCGATCTTGGCCTTGGAAAAAGCCTCCCGCTCCGCCTTGTCCAGCTCATACTGCGCTCCCCAGATGACTTTGTTCCAGCAGTGCTCCCAAAGGGTGGCATCCGTTGCCTCCACGTCCTCCGGTGTCGACTGCAGGACCTGCATGAGGGGCGGTGTGATCTCCAGGCGGCCTTTGAAATCACAGTGCTCCTCGAAGTAGCGCAGGCGTGCCCATGCCAGTGCATCGGGCTGGAAAGATCTTTCCTCGCAGGGTGCCATTATCGTGAGAGTTTTCCAGAGGATAATAAAGGTCTTGCCATGGTACTCCACGTGCTCGTTGAGGCAGGCCAATATGACCCGCAGTGGGGCTTCTAACTTTCGCTGCCACTGCGCACTGCTCGGACTCACACGCACGTGCTTGTTGGGGATGGCGGTGTGGTCGTCAGTGTATACTGGCGTTCCTCCTGAGCCTCCATATTTTTCCAGAAAAGCACTCCGCATGTCGAAGCGTTTGAAATGCAACATGGTCATTGCACGCCAAAAGCCATTGCCCTGCGGGACCGTGACTGGCTCCACCGCGAAGACGTTGAACCACCGGTGCATCTCGCCGGCGTTGCGGTCATTGAGGTACCCTCTGCCTTCCAGAAACGTGCGGATCTTGGGTACCTGCTGGAGCATCCAGCTCAACATGTATTCTTGTTTGCTGATCCTGGACCTGTACTCCAAAGGTACCAGCTGTAACCTGCGCCGCTGCGGCATCTTCCAGCAACCACGGTTGCACCAGCTAGGGTGCGTTGTGGTCAAAGGCTGGCTCCTCATGCGGTGTGTTAATGCTGGAAGCCACTGGGGTTCGGTGGGCCCCTCTTGCGGCGAGCAGACAATGGCCCGCTGCTCCTGAAAGGGCGGACAGCGGGGTCCTCCATGATGGTGCGATCGGCCATCCTATAGCTATCCTTTGTGGATAGGCGGTGTGGTCCTAGGAGACCTCACAAAAAACTCTTGCAACGTGCAATCACGCACCTGACAGCCGAAACGCCTGAGCTCGAGGCAATGATCCGAGAAAAGCTAGCTGGCAATCAGAACTGCACAGTACAGGTACTGGCTTGCAGAGTATTTCAATCTGATGGAGAAGTATCCTCGCTTCATGAGTATGGACGAGCGTGTCAACTTGGTGGAGGCGTGTGCCGCTTGGTGATACACGTATACGTACATATACATGTTATTGGATGTGTTGTTTTGAAGCTTCGAACGATCCACCATCAGCTAAGGATAACAGCTGTGTGTCGTATGGGCATCTGGCAAGGATGGCTGCAGAGGTGGATGAACGGCTGTGGGTGTTGCGACCCAAGCTGCATGCACCTCGCCTGCAACCCAACCTGAGCTTAGATTTTCACATGCACGCACATGTTTACATGTATGCCTGCGATCTCAGGGATGGCAGGAGATATCTCAGATGGCTTTGGTGGGCGGCTTCCGACTGCACATACGATGCGATTATCGAGTTATGTTGCGGGTGCAGTGACGATATGTCGAGATGCGTTATCAACTGTTTGAGGCCAAAATCCAGTACTGTCATACGTTACGTTTCGAGATGAGTCATTCATGGGGGTGGTGAAAGGCAGGGACGGACCAACAGAACAGCGCATTCCAGCGAGTATCACGAATTCGATTCTCTGGTTCAGGCATCGCTCGTATGTGTCATCGCCGAAGCTTGGAATTTTCGTTCCTGCGAAGGCTTTACTCCACTCTGTAGCATGCACCACTACTCGATGCAAAGCATGAGCTTGTCAATTCGATCGGCAAGTGTCGGCAAATTTGGAGCACCGGCATCTGCGAGCAGCATGAGCAAAGGATTGGCTCACTCCAATACCCTCCCGGACACTCCCATGAAATATTAGATCCCAGTCGACATGACTAACAAAACAATTCCCTCCGCCCCCCACCACATAAACCGGGAGCTCAATCACGAGGTCACTTCAGGTGGTGAGCCGGATCAGGATAGGTGGCCTGTCCGAAGTGTCTGTCCCACGGGAAGCCATTCAGCAGGGCATAGTTCATGATAGTCGGTGCGACTGCATTCGCTGTAAGTGTGCTCATTGGATTCAAAATATACCGCGAGTCAGGGAGCCCTATCGCTACGACCTGCTCCCCAGGATGAAATCTTGCGCGAGAGTGCGTCCTTGCCTAGATTCTAGATATTCTGGCTGTCGTTGTGCTGGGAGCCCCAATGCTGCGACCCGGGAGCTCACCAATGCTAGGACCCAGGGGGAGGGCGGGTGAATGTAAAGCCGGGAGCACCATTGCTACGACCCGGTTGGACGCAAAACGGGCAGCACCATTGCTGGAGGTGTAAGATCAGGTGGAGCACCGTGCCACGATCTCGCTTGAGAACTACCAAATTCCAAATTCACTACGACAAGGGTCTATTGGCGGTCTCATCACAGTTTCTGTGATGTGCCTGCAGGTCATATCCAATCCGCATCTCCCCAGCGGCAACCCTTCAGCTGAACAAATGGCAAGCCTATGCAGGTAAGTACTGTACTGTCACGGGTGTCACACCCTTGCATATCGCCATGTGCCTAGTAGACCCAACTATGCGGAACTGTCCTGCGTGTGGGCATCGAGGCGACTCATCGTACACCCTCCTGCCGTCCGTGTTGTTGTGCCAATACGTGACAGTGTGTGTAGGAATCAGCACGAAAGCATGAAAGGACGCGATGTCTGTGATTAGACTGAGCAGGAGTCATCTTGAAGGCCTCTAGAAGAATGGAGACAACCCAAAGATCGAGCAGAGACCCACCACCATTTAGGACAAGGGGTATGGCAGCAGGGGTACGGCAATAATCCCTCAACCAGTAAGAAGACGAAGTATCAGAGTCCACAGTATGTCGAAAGACAATAAAGGCATTATCGCCCTAGTGCCGCCTGGTGGGAGAAAGGGGAGGTGCTCCTCGAGTCTCCCACGACTCTTAGTGCCGCCCCAGCGGTACTAGGCCCCGGGGTGAAGACATCTATCATCATGTAACAAACACTGCAGGATCTAAGACGCTCTCACAGTAGCCCAAACAACAAATGCCTTCTTTGAGGGACCGACGCCAGTGCATTGGAGCGTCTGGCAATCCGTAGCACCCAACCAGAATTTGTATCAATTGATCTGGATGCAAACCAGCGATCCCGCCCTTAGGTTTAGTATACCACCTTCCCTGTTGATGGGAAGCGACTGACAACAGGCGATTTTCAAGTCGCCCACACTGGCCTCATCGCGCAATGAAGGGCAAGTCTGTAGTAGAACTCCGAAGGTAGCACTGCATAGAGTCGGTGAAACCCTGTCAAGCGACAACAGATCTGGACGCTTGTCACCAGGTAGGCAACAACGACTCTTGCGAGCTGCTGGTTCATCCGGTTGTTCAGCAGGCTTCATCCTTGGGACCATCCGCGACGGAATAAACCTGTCTGCTTTGCCCGCCTTCTCCAACTGCTTCCGAACCTTGTGCGAGTCTGTCAGACTGAGCACCTTGGTTGCCCCCGTACCAGCCACCTTGTTCCATTCTTGCAAGTCAGTTTCCCTTCATCCTGTGCGTTCTTCAGGCTTGATCTCATGGTCGAAGATCTCGCCTTGACCTCGAGGTCACGTTTGCTTCCTGCAGAGGCCTCGAGGTTCACTGGCTTGCTGCAAAACACAGTAAATCCGTCCAACTTGACTTTGTCCTCGCCTGCTTCTTTTTCTTTCGCACCCAATTGCCCTGGGATGTGTTGATGTTACCCAGTTCGTCAACCATGTAGGTCACCCTTCAAGCACCTCTGATCTTGTTGGGATGACAAAGCCTGTCCTGTGGTGAGCATGAACTCTCATAATCAATCACATCTCCGCTCACTTCTTCCATCTTCTTCCCAATGATTAGATTCACATCTCCAGCCTCCATCGTCCAACGAACGCCAAGCCTCGGCTTCCGCCTTGCCCTGTTTCCGAACGAAGCAACAGGGCGTTTCCAAAACACTCGGTATCGATGAAGACGCCGAGCTGCCTCGTAGGGAGGACTTCCGACAGAATTTCCATCCATGCGCTCGTTCCTCATGACTTGCGCCGCTGTGCTAACCGCATTTGGTTGTTGTCTTGGTGGTGGTGCTTGAGGTTCCACGCCAGTTGATGCCTCTGGGGTCATCGACTCTGGCGGCATAGGATGCGGTTCAGGCTCTCGCTCGGACACTTGTCGTTGTACTTCACCTTCTCGGCGAGTTCGGCCCACGAGCTCCTCCAGTGACTCTCGTAGCTCGGGTGGCGACCTGCGCATTTCATCCACATCATCCTCTGGAACTTCACCATCTGGTACCGGAGTTTGAACAGGAACACTAGGTCGAGGTCATTGGGTCTGTCTCTCGGGTATCCATTCGCCTTCGACTCGAGGTGCTTGCTCCATAGGATCATCTGGAAAACCCTCCTCGGTCATGTCGTTGTAGGATTTCTTAACTCAAGACCTGCCCAACTCTTCCTTCAGCGCCTCTAGCTCTCCACTCAACATCCTTGGCAAGCTGCTCCTCACTCATGGCTGCTCTACGTTGCTGCATGCTGACCTTCCAAAGCTCTCCCTTCATTGGGCCTTCCACCGCCAAGACCACACCCGGTCCAGTCCATGACGGCTTTCTTCCTTCAGGTCATCGAGTGCCTTCGATCTCGCTCTCGTGGCTGTCGGTACACCTACACAGTCTCTCCTGGCGCAAAGCTCGATGGAGTCCGAGCGCGAGCGTGCTTCGCCTTGTTCATTGCCGTCTCGGTCTGGGTCTTGATGTAGGCCTGATGGGCGTTTCTCCGGATCTCTAAGGTTCGCTTCGTTTCATCTCCAACAACTGGTTCTCCTCAGACTCCGAAGGGTTCGCGTTCCGGAACATCACATAGCCCAGCGCTGTATCGCCAAGCCTCACACCTTGCCCTCAAGCTCCTTGAAGGCGTGCTCCGATAATTAATCGGCTGCTGCTCTAGCCGATCCTGACAACTGTCTCAAGATCTTGAAACCCCCATCTGTCCTTGAAAATCTCAGTCTCAAACTCCCAAAGTCTTGGCTCCCTCTTCCAAAGCTCAAAGGTCCGCTCCTTTCCACCGCAAGGCGGAGCGAGGATCCCTCTGTCTCCAGTTCCAAACGACTGAGCCGCCGTGGCCTCGGTAGGCACATCGCTACACTTGGCAGTTCGGCGCTGCTCGCCGCAGCCCTGGTCTCAAAACCAGAAACCTCCTAACAGCCCCTGCAACGGCGCTCTTGCTGCAGGAGCAAGCTCGCAAACCGAGTTTTCCGCTACCAACTGAGGAAATCTCAGGCGGTCTCTAAGTTTCACACACGCCCGGCTCGCAGCGCACACAACTTTTCACTGCAATGCCTGAGAATCCCAACTGCATAGCCTGGTTCAAGGGGCCCAATTTGAGCACAAGGGCCGACGGCAAAACGCTATACAAACTGTTCTTCCAGGAAGAGCTCACACTATACAAATCACAGCAGAACGACAATCATATTTGTGAAGTGGTCGTGGCCAATTCACACCAGGAAAGCACTACGGCTGGGTCGGGAATTTACAAAAAAGGGGATAGTGCTCATCGCGGTGAGGGCACACATCCAAAGAACCACGTTGCTCTGCATTCCGATTCACCGTATTTCTTCAGCTGTCGGAGCCTAGAAATGGTGTCCCCATAATTTCTACATTACCGTCCAGCAGCCTTCAAGGGGTCCGAGCTCAACGTGCCCCAAATTCGGTACTATACTGGAGGGCTTCGAAACCTTGAAGGCTGCCTTAAACTCAAGGTTTGGGAAAGCCGTTGAGCACAGCACCCGAAGTGCAGCACAGTCTTCCAAACTAAGGGCTTGACAGGGCGAAAGAGCGGTATATGGGCATGTCGTGTCAAGACGAAGAGCGCGCGCGGGACATGTATAAAATAGTGTGCTAACTCGGACCAAGCACCTTATCCCGATCCTTCTCGGATGCACTCTGGCATTGCCTCATATGCAGGGCACTTGAGACTCCAAGAGCTGAGCCGTGGTCAAGGGTCCCCTGACTGACAGCCTAGCTGCATTGCGTGGTGGCGGAATGCACTTGCAGTCACGACCACAAAAAGCATGGCCTTACAGGCCAGACTGACAGTCTTTGCGAGCCAGGGGCCCGCGCACATGCCAACACACACACACACACCTCTACTTCGGCTCTCGTTATTGCTCTTGGGCGCGAGCAGCTGAGAGGATGACATCGGTTCTCGTGACCGTCTGTGGCACCTGTGGATAGCCCGAATCTGAAAAGAAACTTCAGCATTCCCGCCGGCATATGCACCTCCCTCGCGTACTTGACGCTCACTTCTGGAACGTTCTCCTGGATGTGCGGCATTGCCAGATCTTTCATGGGGCATCGACTTCAAGCCTTCAATAAGGCCCTCACGGTCTTTGCATGAGCAAGCGAAGAAGTTTTCGCATTCCTTTCCACGGAGGAGCTGAAGTGCTCTTCTTCGGCATACCTCCCAACAGACCGCTCCATCGAGAGCGTCGCTGAGTCTGAGGGCATGCTGCTAAGGCTGCTAAGCTGCTGCTGCCAAGTCGTCAGCAGGATCATGTAGGAGATCGCCACCAAAATGCCGACCAAGACGAGCAGCACTGCCTGGCTGCAACCAGGCGTGGGGTAACTGCAAAAGGCCCTCACGAGCATCGCACCCATGTGGGGACCAAGGAGTTCAAGAGGACGCCAACATAGGTTCCTACCAAAGCAGCAGGAACCACCTCGGTGAAACCAAGCGCGTTTGGACTTTTTTTCCTGTGTCCAGCATCCACTAGCAGGAGCACTTCCATCTGGACTCAACGCAAAGCATTCGCCCCGATGTTGGCAACACCACTCGGTGTGACCTTCCCTCTTCACTCCAAGCGATCCTCGGCTCCCCGCTAGCCGGCAGACGTTGTAGTCAATTAGCGGATCACTGGTGGCAGTCGCCTTCCTCTGGTAAACGTGGAGTCGTGCTGTGCAGAGCGTGCCCTCAACATGGCTCTGGCCTCAAGTTCAGGAAGAGGGAGGAGATTGACCCGATGAAGACAACGGCTTTGGACAAAGGCACGGCATCCCGAACAGGCAAGCCTGGCACAGCTGCAGCTCAATTTCTCAAGCTATGCAGTGTCTGCAAGCCTCCAGCGACCATGAGAACCGTCACATAGATTCCTGCATGCACCATCTGTGTTTGCTCTTCAACCGCCACTACGACATTGCCCTACAGCCACAAAGCAGCCGCAGCAACAGCCATTCTGCTTCCTCAAATGGCTTACTGGGACACTTGAGGTAAGCCGTGCCCCGCTGACTCGCTCTCGCTCTCTTGCACGCCGTGGACCTCCGCCGCCAATGCCCCCGGCAGCGCACAGAATCCCCGCCGCGGCCATGACGAAACCACAGTTCCATGCCTGTGTCTTGACATCGTTGCTTCAACATTGCAATGCGTCGCGAAGCTACGAAGGAAAGCCTCCTGGCCGACCCTGTCAAGTCTGACTCGAACCTCCTTCGTCTCCAGTGCATCGAAGTCAAACACCTGGGCAGGCACCCAAATCACCTTCCGACTTTCAGCTGGCGATCCTCGAGGAAGGCACCCAGAAAGGTCGAGGGGGTCCCTGTGACAATCGAAGTTCCGATCCCGAGCAGAATTGAAAGGCTCTCATCCTGATCGTGCTCGTTGTCCACCGGCTGGGCCACGAGTTGATCGCCGCTTGCTGATGGAACCTGTGCTTTGGCGCTTGAGCTGTTCGAGAAATCCTGACCATCCTTGGGACCTCGTTGGATTCGGTCTGAAGCTTGACTAGGAGAGCCTGCAGAACCCAAAAAATCGTGAGTCATCCATCTTTGCACACCGAAACAGCACTCCTGCGGTGGTTTGACCGCGGTCGCTCCGGTCACGAGGAACACAGACCAGAGTCGCATGCATATTTTCCACATACCTCACAAGCACGGCAACTGCTTGCCAAGCGCACTTGGCTGGCGTACAATGGTTGGTCGAGTCCGACCTCCTGCTCAGCCTGGTGTCAGATCGTTTTCGCTAACCTTGTTCAGCAAACAACAGGTACTCAAGATGCGGCAGGGGCACTGCTCTGCTTTAAGCCTCTGGCAGAAGCAGCCTGCCGAACTGCAGGCGGTGGCGCCAAGTAATTCACAGCAATGCAACCCCATGATTTTCCATGTCGAGCCATAGCTTCTGCCGTTGTTCGCATGCGAATCGGCAATCCCAAATGACAGCGGTCAAGAACAGAACCGCTACAGGCCGCCACGTGTCAACTGGTCCAGACCGACCGACACATCTGTGTGCTGACTGGTCACTGATTACGATCTCACGCACAAGTGAACCCGCACATTAGCCAACATGCATATCCGCGCGCCTGTGTGCATGTGTGTGTGACACAATCAACCTGTCACGAAAGATCACCAAGGGAAACCGTGTCCAGTGAAGTCATACATCAGAGAGGCAGACAGAGCGCGCTTAATCCCCGACAGGGTTCAAAGACCCAGTCCCCGACAAGGAGCGCACCACCACCCGACAAGAAAAAACCCAAAACCCACGACAAAGAATGATTCGCAGGAGTCGTGCTTTGTCTCTCACAGGACTTCTTCATACCCGGCTGACATTGCGCTTCCAGGGCTGTGTTAGAGTCGAACGGTTCTGCCACTGTCCTTTGAAATCTGGGAAGTAGTAGTGAAGCTGAAGTAGCGGTGGTAGTAGCAATGGTCGGAGTTGTGAGGTTTAGGACAGGGAGCAGCCGTAACATTATCACTTACCCTTAGGGCAATTTCAAAGGACGGTGGTTGTAGATGGGTTCTACGATATTGTCATTTAAATCCGCTGTCAGTCGTAGTGAAGTGCTGGTAGTAGTAGAAAATCCAGGAAATAAATCCAGCCACAGCTCAAGTGCCCGTGTCGGGAGCCCTCTCAGAGAGGAGCGTAGGCTCCATCCCCAGGGTTGCCATGTCTGCCCTTTCCACAGCCGGAATTGTTTAGTGGTAACTGGTGGCAGTGGTAACTAGTGGCAGTGGCAACTAGCCGCGAGGTCCGCACAGAGCCTGTAGTCACCCGAAAATCTCGATTCCGGCTCCGGACAGGGCACACATGGCATCCCTGAGGATTGAGCCCGAGGACCTCGAGAGGGGTTTGTGACACAGGTGCTTGACCACTGAGCTGTGCCTGGATTTACTTCCTGCATGGCGGCCGCCTCCCTGGTCATATAGGGGAAGGGTTGCGGGCTTATTCCCCGCGGTGTCATTTGGGCCCTTTTCCCACCCGGAATCGAAATTTTTGAAATGCCCAAAAACCGCCAAGAGCACAACCAAACCCGCAGAAAACCGTGCAAACCCACCGAAACCCTCCCAAACCCACCCATTCCCGCATGCCCATTCCCATATGCCCAAAAAACTACACCCTATCCCACTGCTAGTGCTGCTGGTGCTGCGACTACTGATGTCCCCTGAGCATCCCATATTGATTACAATCAATCAATTTCGCAAACAGATATTGATTTTTTGCGCAGCGTCAAAAATCAATATACCGAAAACACGGCATATGGATTATCATATTGATTATCATATTGATTAGCATATTGATTAGCATATTGATTAGCATATTGATTAGCATATTGATTAGCATATTGATTAGCATATTGATTAGCATATTGATTAGCATACTGATTAACATCTTGCTATATATGTTGTTTTACAAACTAACTTATATTGCTAATATGCATACAAAATACACATGAGCATAGATGACAATATGTATATGTGTGTGTAAGGCCTTGGGTATAGAAGACTGTAATGTAGAGGTGTGGGGTATAAAGGTGTCGGGGTAAGGGGTTTTGAGGGGGTTAGAGGCAGAAGGATTTAGGGCTATAGGGGAGGTTCACAAACATCGGGGTTTAGGGCTCTTGGGGTTTAGGGGTAAGGGGCTAAAGGGTATGGGGTCGTAGGACTTTCGTGGGCAGATGGCTTTAGAAAGTCTAGCAGAAAGCGAGGTAGAATCAGAGAAAGAGAGAACAAACGAAACGGAAGGATAGGGAACGAAGAGAGAAGAGAGAAGCGACTAAAGAAAGAGATACAGACAGAGAGGCAGAGAGAGATAGATAGAGAGACAGATCAAGAACAACATAGAGAAGGCAAGGATAAAGTGGAAAGAGAAACCTAGGACAAACCAAAGAAAGAGAAAAAGAGAGAGAGCGACAGAAGGAGCGAAACAGAGACATAAGGGAGAGAACGAGAGAAGGACACAAGGAGAGAAAGAACAAGAGAGATAACGAGAGAGAGAGAGAGAGAGACAGAGAGAGAGAGAGAGAGAGAGAGAGAGAGAGAGAGAGAGAGAGAAGAGAGAGAGAGAGAGAGAGAAAGGGAGAAACAGAGGAAGCAAGAAAGGGAGCAAGAACGATAGAGTTTAGAGGGTTTAGGGTTTGGGGGTCTCGGGTCTCGGGTTTTTGCTAGTTCCTCTAGGTTTTGGAAGCGAGGGGCTTTGAGGGAGGGCTGTGACATTAGGGGTTGTGGCGTTTTTTTGTTTCGGGGGGTGGGGGGGTTCTACGTTTCCAAAATCATTCTCCCCAACCCCAAACGCTTTTCCAGCCAACCCCCCTAACACCCCCAAGCCCCTAAAGCCTGCCACCCACCAAAATCCTCACCCCGACCCGAAACCCTTCACCCTTCACCCCCATCGGGTTTGAAGGTGGTGGCGATGGTGGTGGTGTTGGTGGTGGTGGTGGTGGGTGGGTGGTCTGTGGTGTGTTGGTGGTGCTGGTGGTGGGTTTGTTGGTGGTGGTCGTGGTGGTTTTGGTGGTGGTGGCGGCGGTGGTGGTGGTGGTTGTGGTGGGTTTGGTGGTGGCGGCGGCGCTTTTTCTAGTGGTGGTGCTTGTGCTGGTGCTGGTGCTGGTGCTGGTGGTGGTAGTGGTCGTGGCGGTGGTAACCCTTCAACCCCACCGGGTTTAAAAGCTTTTGGTACTTTTGGTGGTGGTGCTGGTGGTGGTGGTGGATTGAGGGGTGGAGGTGTGCTGGGTGGGGGAGGGGGGTTAAAGGTTGATGGAGCGGTGGGTGAACATGGTGAGCTCTGGGTTTGGGCTGGGCACTTCAAGGTGTTTGTGCCTTCCTGGGCCCCCTGGCCTCCCCGGCCCCCCTCCTATCTCCTGGCCCTTCTCCGGTCCTTTCAAGGTTGAACCAGGTATCGAAACAGATTTGAACCAGTTTTGAATTATTTTTCCAAACTGGTTCAAAAACATCAAATCTGATGAAATCTGATGAAATCTGATGAAATCTGATGAAAAACCAGATTTCATCAGATTTCATCAGATTTCATCAGATTTGATTTTTTTGAACCAATTTGGAAAAAAAATAATTCAAAACTGGTTCAAATTTGTTTCGATACCTGGTCCAAAGAATAAAAACCGCACCCACCAAACCCAAACACCTTGAAGTGCCCAGCCCAAACCCAGAGCTCACCGTGTTCACCCGCCGCTCCATCAACCCTTAACCCCCCTCCCCCACGCAGCACATTCCAAACCAGCTCCATCCAACCTCCACCCCTCAATCCACCACCAGCACCACCACCAGCACCACCACCAAAAGCTTTTAAACCCGATGAGGTTGAAGGGTTACCACCGCCACGACCACTACCACCACGACCACCCCACCACCACCAGAAAAAGCGCCGCCGCCACCACCAAACCCACCAAAACCACCGCCACCGCCACCACCAGCACCACCACGACCACCACCAACAACCCACCACCAGCACCAGCAGCATCACCACCACCACCACCAGCACCACCACCCGCCACCCACCACCCACCACCCACCACCCACCACCCACCACACCAGCCACCAGCCACCAGCCACCAGCCACCAGCCACCAGCCACCAGCCACCAGCCACCAGCCACCAGCCACCAGCCACCAGCCACCAGCCACCAGCCACCAGCCACCAGCCACCAGCCACCAGCCACCAGCCACCAGCCAACCAGCCACCAGCCACCAGCCACCACCACCACCCACCACCCACCACCCACCACCCACCACCCACCCACCACCCACCACCCACCACCCACCACCCACCACCCACCACCCACCACCCACCACCCACCACCCACCACCCACCACCCACCACCCACCACCCACCACCCACCACCCACCACCCACCACCACCACCAACACCACCACCACACCATCGCAAACCCGATGGTGAAGCGTTTTGGGTCGGGGTGAGGATTTTGGTGGGTGGCAGGCTTTAGGGGCTTGGGGGTGTTAGGGGGGTTGGCTGGAAAAGCTTCGGGGTTTGGGGTTGGGGAGAATGATTTTGGAAACGTAGAACACCCCCCCCGAAACAAAAAAAACGCCACAACCCCTAATGTCACCCCTAGCTTCCAAAACCTAGAGGAACTAACAAAAACCCGAGACCCGAGACCCCCAAACCCTAAACCCTCTAAACTCTATCGTTCTTCCTCCCTTTCTTGCTTCCTCTCTTCCTCTCTTTCTCCCTTTCTCTCTCTCTCTCTCTCTCTCTCTCTCTCTCTCTCTCTCTCTCTCTCTCTCTCTCTCTCTCTCTCTCTCTCTCTCTCTCTCTCTCTCTCTCTTCCTTTAGTCGCTTCTCTCTTCTCTCTTCGTTCCCTATCCTTCCGTTTCGTTTGTTCTCTTTTTCTCTCATTCTACGTCGCTTTCTGCTAGACTTTCTAAAGCCATCTGCCCACGAAAGTCCTGCGACCCCATACCCTTTAGCCCCTTACCCTTAAACCCCAAGAGCCTTAAACCCCGATGTTTGTGAACCTCCCCTATAGCCCTAAATCCTTTTGCCTCTAACCCCCTCAAAACCCCTTACCCCGACACCTTTATACCCCACACCTCTACATTACAGTCTTCTATACCGAAAGCCTTACACACACATATACATATTTTTCATATATACTCATATGTATTTTTATGCATATTAGCAATATAAAATGGTATGTATACATATATGTACATATTGATTAGCATATTGATTTACATATTGATTTGCATATTGATTCGCATATTGATTGTTTTACTGATTTTTACATATTGATTATCGATGTCAAGAAATCAATATATTATATTGATTCTGCGAACCATCAAAATCAAGATATTGATTGTAATCAATATGGGATGCTCAGGGTCAATGGCAACTAGTGGCAGTGGCAATCAGTGGCAGTGGCAACTCGTGGCAGCGGCAACTGGTGTTAGTTGCAACTAGTGGCAGTGGGCAAGTGGTGGCAGTGGCAACTAGTGGGAGTGGCAACTGGTGGCAGTGGCAACTGGTGGCAGTGGCAACTGGTGGCGGCGGTTGGCAACTGGTGGCAGTGGCAACTGGCGGCAGTGCCCGTGGCAACTAGTGACAGTGGCAACTAGTGGCAGTGGCAACTGGTACTGGTGGCAACTGGTGGCAACTGCAACTGGGGGCAGTGGCAACTGGTGGCAGTGGCAACTGGCGGCGGTTGGCAACTGGTGGCAGTGGCAACTGGCGGCAGTGCTCGTGGCAACTAGTGACAGTGGCAACTGGTGGCAACTGGTGGCAACTGGTGGCAGTGGCAACGGCAAGTCGCGGCAGTGGCAACTGGTGGCAGTGGCAGCTGCTGGCAGTTCTGGCAGTGGCAACTATTGGCAATGGCAACTGGTGGCAGTTGCAACTAGCCGCAGTGGCAGCTGGTGGCAGTGGACACTGGCGGCAGTGGCAACTGGTGGCAGTGGCAACTCGTGGCATTGTCAACTGGCGGCAGTGGCAACTAGCCGCAGTGGCAACTGATCGGAGTGACAACTAGTGGCAATGGCAACTGGTGGCAGTGGCAACTGGGGGCAGTGGCAACTGGTGGCAGTGGCAACGGCAACTCGTGGCAGTGGCAAGTGCTGGCAGTGCTGGCAGTGGCAACTAGTGTCAATGGCAACTGGTGGCAGTTGCAACTAGCTGCGAGGTCCCCACAGAGCCTGTACTCACCCGAAAATCTCGATTCCGGCTGTGACGGGGCACACATGGCACCCCTGAGGATTGAGCCCGAGGACCTCGAGAGGGGTTTGTGACACAGGTGCTTGACCACTGAGCTGTGCCTGGATTTACTTCCTGCATGGCGGCCGCCTCCCTGGTCATATAGGGGAAGGGTTGCGGGCTTATTCCCCGCGGTGTCATTTGGGCCCTTTTCCCACCCATCGAAATTTTTGAAATGCCCAAAAACCGCCAAGAGCACAACCAAACCCGCAGAAAACCGTGCAAACCCACCGAAACCCTCCCAAACCCACCCATTCCCACATGCCCATTCCCATATGCCCAAAAAACTACACCCTATCCCACTGCTAGTGCTGCTGGTGCTGCGACTACTGATGTCAATGGCAACTAGTGGCAGTGGCAATCAGTGGCAGTGGCAACTAGTGGGAGTGGCAACTGGTGTTAGTTGCAACTAGTGGCAGTGGGCAAGTGGTGGCAGTGGCAACTAGTGGGAGTGGCAACTGGTGGCAGTGGCAACTGGTGGCAGTGGCAACTGGTGGCGGCGGTTGGCAACTGGTGGCAGTGGCAACTGGCGGCAGTGCCCGTGGCAACTAGTGACAGTGGCAACTAGTGGCAGTGGCAACTGGTACTGGTGGCAACTGGTGGCAACTGCAACTGGGGGCAGTGGCAACTGGTGGCAGTGGCAACTGGCGGCGGTTGGCAACTGGTGGCAGCGGCAACTGGCGGCAGTGCTCGTGGCAACTAGTGACAGTGGCAACTGGTGGCAACTGGTGGCAACTGGTGGCAGTGGCAACGGCAAGTCGCGGCAGTGGCAACTGGTGGCAGTGGCAGCTGCTGGCAGTTCTGGCAGTGGCAACTATTGGCAATGGCAACTGGTGGCAGTTGCAACTAGCCGCAGTGGCAGCTGGTGGCAGTGGACACTGGCGGCAGTGGCAACTGGTGGCAGTGGCAACTCGTGGCATTGTCAACTGGCGGCAGTGGCAACTAGCCGCAGTGGCAACTGATCGGAGTGACAACTAGTGGCAATGGCAACTGGTGGCAGTGGCAACTGGGGGCAGTGGCAACTGGTGGCAGTGGCAACGGCAACTCGTGGCAGTGGCAAGTGCTGGCAGTGCTGGCAGTGGCAACTAGTGTCAATGGCAACTGGTGGCAGTTGCAACTAGCTGCGAGGTCCCCACAGAGCCTGTACTCACCCGAAAATCTCGATTCCGGCTGTGACGGGGCACACATGGCACCCCTGAGGATTGAGCCCGAGGACCTCGAGAGGGGTTTGTGACACAGGTGCTTGACCACTGAGCTGTGCCTGGATTTACTTCCTGCATGGCGGCCGCCTCCCTGGTCATATAGGGGAAGGGTTGCGGGCTTATTCCCCGCGGTGTCATTTGGGCCCTTTTCCCACCCATCGAAATTTTTGAAATGCCCAAAAACCGCCAAGAGCACAACCAAACCCGCAGAAAACCGTGCAAACCCACCGAAACCCTCCCAAACCCACCCATTCCCACATGCCCATTCCCATATGCCCAAAAAACTACACCCTATCCCACTGCTAGTGCTGCTGGTGCTGCGACTACTGATGTCAATGGCAACTAGTGGCAGTGGCAATCAGTGGCAGTGGCAACTAGTGGGAGTGGCAACTGGTGTTAGTTGCAACTAGTGGCAGTGGGCAAGTGGTGGCAGTGGCAACTAGTGGGAGTGGCAACTGGTGGCAGTGGCAACTGGTGGCAGTGGCAACTGGTGGCGGCGGTTGGCAACTGGTGGCAGTGGCAACTGGCGGCAGTGCCCGTGGCAACTAGTGACAGTGGCAACTAGTGGCAGTGGCAACTGGTACTGGTGGCAACTGGTGGCAACTGCAACTGGGGGCAGTGGCAACTGGTGGCAGTGGCAACTGGCGGCGGTTGGCAACTGGTGGCAGCGGCAACTGGCGGCAGTGCTCGTGGCAACTAGTGACAGTGGCAACTGGTGGCAACTGGTGGCAACTGGTGGCAGTGGCAACGGCAAGTCGCGGCAGTGGCAACTGGTGGCAGTGGCAGCTGCTGGCAGTTCTGGCAGTGGCAACTATTGGCAATGGCAACTGGTGGCAGTTGCAACTAGCCGCAGTGGCAGCTGGTGGCAGTGGACACTGGCGGCAGTGGCAACTGGTGGCAGTGGCAACTCGTGGCATTGTCAACTGGCGGCAGTGGCAACTAGCCGCAGTGGCAACTGATCGGAGTGACAACTAGTGGCAATGGCAACTGGTGGCAGTGGCAACTGGGGGCAGTGGCAACTGGTGGCAGTGGCAACGGCAACTCGTGGCAGTGGCAAGTGCTGGCAGTGCTGGCAGTGGCAACTAGTGTCAATGGCAACTGGTGGCAGTTGCAACTAGCTGCGAGGTCCCCACAGAGCCTGTACTCACCCGAAAATCTCGATTCCGGCTGTGACGGGGCACACATGGCACCCCTGAGGATTGAGCCCGAGGACCTCGAGAGGGGTTTGTGACACAGGTGCTTGACCACTGAGCTGTGCCTGGATTTACTTCCTGCATGGCGGCCGCCTCCCTGGTCATATAGGGGAAGGGTTGCGGGCTTATTCCCCGCGGTGTCATTTGGGCCCTTTTCCCACCCATCGAAATTTTTGAAATGCCCAAAAACCGCCAAGAGCACAACCAAACCCGCAGAAAACCGTGCAAACCCACCGAAACCCTCCCAAACCCACCCATTCCCACATGCCCATTCCCATATGCCCAAAAAACTACACCCTATCCCACTGCTACTGCTGCTGGTGATCATACCATCGTGGGAGGCAGGAGAGCATCTATATGTATACGTTTTGGAGTTTATATACATGCACATAGATGAACACATGTATGCATGCATGTAGGTAGGTAGGTATGTAGGTTGGTAAGCTATAACCGAAATTTCAAAGGACAGTGGATTTAGATGACAAAATCGTCGAACCCGCCTAAAAACTCTGTCCTTTGAAACTTCTCTAAAGCTATAACCGAAATTTCAAAGGACAATGGATTTAGAAGACAGTATCGTAGAACCAACCTAAAACCTCTGTCCTTTGAAACTTCCCTAGACCACTGTCATTTGAAACTTCCCTACAGTAAGAGCTATAAGGGAAATTTCAAAGGACAGTGGATTTAGATGACAATATCGTAGAACCCACCTAAAACCACTGTCCTTTGAAACTTCCCTAAAGCAAGAGCTATAAAAGAAATTGCAAAGGACGTGGATTTAGATGACAATATCGCCTAAAAGCACTGTCCTTTGAAACTTCCCTAGAGTAAGAGCTACAACGGAAATTTCAAAGGACAGTGGATTTAGATGACAATATCGTAGAATCCACCGAAAACCACTGTCATTTGAAACTTCCCTAGACCACTGTGTTTTGAAACTTCCCTACGGTAAGAGCTATAAGGGAAATTTCAAAGGACAGTGGATTTAGATGACAAACCGAAATTTCAAAGGACTGTGGACTTAGATGACAATATCGTAGAACCCACCTAAAACCTCTGTCCTCTGAAACTTCCCTGGAGTAAGAGCTATCAGGGGAATTTCAAAGGACAGTGGATTTGGATGACAATATCGTAGAAACCCACCTACAACCACTGTCCTTTTAACCTCCCTAGACCACTGTCCTTTGAAACTTCCCTAGAGTAAGAGCTATGAAGGAAATTTCAACCGACAGTGGATTTAGATGACAAACCGAAATTTCAAAGGACAGTGGATTTACATGACAATATCGTAGAACCCACCTAAAACCTCTGTCCTCTGAAACTTCCATAGAGTAAGAGCTATCAGGGGAAGTTCGAAGGACAGTGGATTTGAATGACAATATCGTAGAAACCCACCTAAAACCACTGTCATTTGAAACTTTCCTAGAGTAAGGGCTATAAGGGAAATTTCAAAGGACAGTGGATTTACATGACAATATCTACGAACTTTTCCACCATCCTCGAGCAACAAAAGCCTTCAGGTATCTCGGAATCAGCATGTGCACAACTAAAGGAGCGAAAGTAAAATGCATGATAAAATCAATGTAAAACCATGCCAACGAATACAGGAAAATCGTTCGTACCCCGCCTCAGGCTGTTCCATTGGCGAATGGGCAGACTGTCCATGAACGATTCCTCGAAGTATGAATCAACAGCTTGTACGATGTTTAAACACGCTCCAGTGCACATGTTTTCATGACTTTGTCAATCAAGATTACGTGTTGGGCTCGGTTTAGCCGGCTCAAGGCTTTGCTCAAGTTTGTACACCTAAGAACTGTACAATCACAACTCTACGCATGCTTGTATCACAAGGCGTGGGCCGCCGAGGACACAAGTTGCTTGACTGGCGCAAGCGGACGCCTTTCAAGTTCACAAGAGAAGGCGATTCATGATGGTTCATGCGCTTCATGCGCCCAATCGGCAAAACAAGATTGCAACGGCCTAGTTACCGTTGTGGGCGCCAATTGCGCCTCAACGCAGCTGTGAGCCGCTCCACGGCTCAAGGGATTGTGGCATTGTTCGGATTAGCAGCAAAATGCTGCACGTCAGTATTCAAGTGATTTCAAGCCGTCCATCGCACGTTGTCAAGCTATGTA
The DNA here is from genome assembly GCA_905221615.1 of Symbiodinium sp. CCMP2592. Classification (NCBI taxonomy): domain Eukaryota; class Dinophyceae; order Suessiales; family Symbiodiniaceae; genus Symbiodinium; species Symbiodinium sp. CCMP2592. Next base: position 171,013 of record CAJNDT010000314.1, read on the forward strand.
CAGGATCCACCAGCAGCCTGTCAATCAATTGCGCCGTGGCACAAAGGACTGACTATGTACATGGCATCCAATGTGCCTCATGAGCATTATAAAGCAAGATCAAGCATACGATGCAGCATCACAAGAAACTAGGCACACCCATCAAGGTTTATATGCGGCACGCGCGGTAGCCGCGCTCCTCAGCAACCGCTCGCGACACCTCAGTGACGCCCTGCGACTGGTTCAACTTGCCACATGTAGCCTTATGATAAGCGTATCCCTGACTTGTCGAAATCCACACGCCGTCTGCGCTTCGGGCCTGTGGCACCCGGCGCTGTGGAATCGGGCGTGCTCTCGGGATCTTCTCACTGGCTTCGCTGTTCGATCGCAGCACATCGGTGGATGATCCTGGTTTGCTTGCTTGGACCTCGTGCGCACCAGGACTCTGGGCTCGCTCATCGTCGTCATCAAGCTTTGGTCGACTCGCGGTTTTGGGCCGCGCTCCACGCACCTGTTCACCAGCCTTGGCTTTGGGCTCAATGCGGGATGTTCGGACATCAACCGCAACTCCAGGCGCGATGCGCACCTGCACAGATGCCTCTGGAACATCTGTCATCCGTCGGCCACAACACATGAATGCACACATCAAGAATGCAGTGATTGCAACGCACTGGCACACCGCAACACATGTCGAAGGGTATGCTTCATACACTGCAGATGCATAGCCGACGATCTCCACCAAGGATTCAATAATCGCATCAAGAATGGTCAAAGTCGCGTCGTCGTCATTGGCATCATCGCCATCCTCCGCACCCAGGCTTCCAGTTGCCTGCGTGGCAATCAAGATAACACTGAGGATGCGGGCGGTGTTTGCCGTGGCATCACCCTTTGCGATCTTAGACAGATCCTTGCACACATTGCGAATGGCCTGGACATTGTGCTCTGTGCTCAAGATTGCATCTCCAACCCTAGCATAACCATTTCGGGAATCTCTAAACCCAATCAGGCCAAGCAGAAACTCCGTGCGCTGCACACCGAGGAGCTTCGTGCCAATGTCCGCGACATTGGTACGCGTGGGTGCCGGCAGCACCTCCAGCAATCCTTCCGCAACCCGTTGTTGCGTCCATAGCAGCTTCACATCAAGATGGCGCACGCGCCCGACCCCGGCGCGTTGAAGGATCGCGCGGGCAGCGGAAGTGTCAATCATCAAGAGTGGCGGTGTCGTTGGCTCTGGAGACACAAACCGCATCATGCTTGAGACAAGGGTTCCATCTATCGCGGCTGACACCGCGGCACCAAACTCGGATTCCTGCACAGTACCCCTCAGTGGCACTCAAGCCAGCCAAATGCCGCAGGATTGCCCATGCCCCAACGGTCGGGGACGACATAAAGCCTGACAAGTGGCGAATGCTGTGCATGGCGTGCGGGAGGTCTGACTGCAGGTAAAGCAACACTCCAACGGCTGATCGAAAGCGAAATGCCTGGTCCTGGGACAATGGTGCATCGTCCTCTTTCTCCGTGGGCAACCGCCCGGACGGGAGAGGTGACTTTCGGTGCTTGGGATGGCCGCACAAAGATTTCAACTTTTCCAAGTGTTTTGGGCTCACCTCAATCAGCAACTCTGTGCTCGACAAAAGATAATGCCGCTTCTTAAGAAAATGAACCTCCTGGCCTGGCACCGAAATCAAATTCACAGTCACTTTGTAATCCCTTTCAAGATGATCTGTCATGCACTTGATCACACTTGCAGGTCCTGTGCCAAGCAAATCATCGACGTGCACAAGTCCCCCGCCTCCGCCGTCCTCAGGCTGGAACCGGAACAGCGATGGCACCTCTTGCATCAGCTCGACGCGGCTTCCGACTTTCAGCGCATCGGTGAACTGGTAGAACCAGGTCTGGCTCCCTTCCCGCTGGCCCGGAAGGAGCCTGAGAAGCTGGAAATACAAGCGTTCGCCATTGATCATGACACTTGTGCATGTGTCCTCTGCCTGCGGGCAATTCAAGTAAGCACCCGTAACATCTAATGATACCAACTGCCAACCGTTATGGTAGTTGTCAATGAAGACACATGGGATGATCTTGCTTTGCAGAGCATTCGATGCAGGGGAAAACAAATCGGTACGGCCTGGGCACAAAAATGCAAAATCACGGGCCACAAGCCTGGCTCGCCTGAGCCAGTATGTGCAACCTGCAATGGTCTTGCAGCGCCATGTTACCACAAAACGAGTGGTCAAGTGCTTGTGCTCTGGCAGGATCTGTGCGCAGCGCTCAAGAGCAGGAATCCCAAGGAGACGATCAATCTCAAACTGCATTGCAACTGCATCTACATGTGCAAGCTGCTCGGCGCTCAGCTCGGGCTCATGCTCACTCCAAGGGACCAACAAGCACTCAGGAATGCTTGACTCCGGCCGCGTGTCATCCTGGGCTCCATCGGCCTCCGCGGCATAATCAAAATCCTCTAAAATCTCACCCTCAAATTCAAAATCATTCTCCTTGTGATTGTGGTACATGTCGACACCTTCAAACGTCACAGCATCAAGACGAAGCCGTTTGCGTGGCTCGTTTGCACTCGGCTCAGCAGTCCTGGTAGGCACACGTACAGCCGCTGGCTCAGACGAAGAAGCAGGATCGGACGATCCCGTGGCACGATCAGCATTTGGCGCCTCGGCTAACACCTCAGCATCCGGCACTACAGCCAGAGGCGAGCTCACAACCTCTGCATCGGAAGGTGCTGGCTGCAATGGCGTGACAGGTCCACTGTCCTCCTGCATGGGCGTCGGTGGCTCTGGCACAAAATCACTTCTGATGGCTGGTGGTGGCACAAGTTCACTCAGCGGTGCATTGTCAGGAAGAACATAGCCAGGATACGGAAGTGGATCCGCACCGGCCGGGGCACTCTCATCTGGCTGTGGCTCTGGGGGTGCTTGTTGTGCATCACGTGTTTTCTGCGGCCTGCACTGTCCAACTTGGCCCGCAAGAAAAGCAGCCTGGGAATAGGGATGATCACGCAGGCGCTTTGCAAAATCAGCACTCCTCAAGTAAGTTTGCGGTAAGCGACGAATCGACCTGCAAGCAAGAAAATGTCCCGAAGCAGTGAAGACTATGTGGCCGTCGCTACACCCAAGTTTTCCCAACCACAAACCTACGCCCCATCGGGGCTGCCCTTTCACAGCACTTTTAACTCTTCCATAAACTGTCTCACCAATGCACACAAGCTTGCCCTGATAGGGCCGCCCACATGCCAGCTCGAACGGAGTCTGGCCTTGCGATCTGGTGAACCGCTGCTGAATGAAGCTTGCATGCCGCCATCCCCACGCGTGCATTGCATCCAACGATGCCACCTTGACACCTGCACGGGACTCGAACTCAGAAAGCAACGTGTTGGTCAGCTGTCGAAGGGTCTCGACCGCAGGTTCGGCCGCGTTGGCCGCATGATCATCAGGCTCACTCTGCCCAAGATGGGTCCGCAATCCAAGTCGAAGACGCTGGGCTTGCACAAGCTTTTGCAACGACAAACACACCGGCTCTGGGTCACTGCGCAGTGTGACCTCGCTGTGGCCTAAAGTCGCGATCCACCTCGTAAGCTCTGATGTCATGTACCTGAGCTGCAGATTGCCGCCCTTGGCCGGGACAGGCCAAGCTTGATTCGCACCGGTAAAATTGCAAGACGCAACTAGGCACACGAGCTTCTGTTCGGGGGTCTCAGGCCGACTCGTGTAAGCAAAATCAAAACAAATTGTCGCATGCTCACGGTCGCCAACAGGGTGTCTCTCATGTCTGTCAGAACGGGCACGATGCTCAACACATTCAGCGCACCATGCTTGGAATGGCATGTGCGTCAGCGAATGCTTGCGCACTTCATCCTGGGATGGCTCTCGCACTGGCGCCTGTTCACGAGGCAGCTGCACATCAGCCGGAAGGTTGGCCCACAGAAAATCATTTCGTGCAAGAAACTCCTTGATCCTCTTAAGAACTGTCGCCTTACCACCCGACTTACCTATCCCGAGACTCTGTGCTGCGGCCCGCAACGTGGCGAGGGTGCAATCAAGGGTCAACTCAGTGCCATCAACGACAACAGGCTTCTCGCCGGGCGCGTTGCCCGCTGCACCGGGAAACTCGCCTTCATCTGCCGCTCCTCCGTTGGCTCCCAAGTCAAGGCCGCCTGCATCAATGTTGACATCCAAATCCACGGCAGCATCGGGAGACGGATCACCGTCTGATTCCTCTGGCACTGGCACTGCCACAAGCGGGTGATCAGAGTGCTCAGGGAACAACTGGCGAACATCAAGCCGGTACGTGGAACCAATCGTGATGGTCTCATACATCTTGGGCCTTGGAAATGCAGCCTCGAACCTAGCCTCAAAATCATCCAAAGTTGACAGATCCTCGTTCAGCGTATGCAAAATCCAGCCACGCGGGCTGTTGTGCAATGTGGTCCTGAAAGCAATCGGCAGGCTAGGGAAAGCCAATGTGCAATCAACGTAGCACAGGCTTGTGCACTTGTTTGCCACCAGACCTGTGTCAATCTGCACAAACGGCGCTTTGAGCGACAACCAAGGGCCATGCAATGTCACAGTCAATGCATTCTCGTGAAAATCGCCCTGAGGTGTACTGGACTGCGATTGTGGTGCATGAGGTTCATCAGAAAGAACTGGTCTGCGATTGTGGTGCATGAGGTTCGCCGGAACTGGTTTGCGATTGTGGTGCATGACGTTCACTGGGGCTTGCTGGCGGATGCCCCGCCTGCCCCGCCTGCGGTGCATCACTCTGCATGACTCTGATGCTACCCCTGACACAGGGAGTTGTGCTTCATGAACACAGGGACCCCATAGGCTTCATCTCCCTCACGGAAAAGCTTTAGCTCATTGTTCACACGGCCAACCGTAAACCCTTGGCGGTAAAGCTTGCCTAAGCTCAACAAGGGAGTAGTCACGGGGCCTATCAACCAGGTTTCCGTTATGGTCAAGGGTCCCAGGTCAAGCTTTGCATTGCGCACCGACGTAGGAGAAACCACATTCCCCTGTGCATCACGGAACGTTGCCTGCAATGGCGGCGCTGAGGTCCCGGTGGAACCAAAGGCCGCAGGAAGGCACGAGTGATCGGCCCCACTGTCAGGAACGATCTCAATGTCCTGATGGATTGCACACACCTGATGCTCTGGAGCAAAAGTCACAACACTCAAGGATCCATTCGCAAACGTCCATTCCCCGTCACTGTCACTGTAGCTCATGTCATACATTGGGGCAGCTTGCTCAAAGTTGCGCACAAGAGGATCAGGCACGGTCATGGCAGGGAGTGTGGCATGCACAAGATCATTGAATTCACTCGGGAAAGGCTCGAGTGGCACCAAGTCCGGTTTGGGCGCGGACGTCGCCTCGCTCGGGTAGGGCTCGAGCAGCACCGGGTCCGGTCTGGGCGCGGACATCGCCTCACTCGGGTTTGGCTCGAGTAGCACCTCATCGCTCGGGTATGGCTCGAGCAGCACCTGGTCCGGTCTCGGCGCGGACATCGCCTGTGTGATCATGTGAATGCCTCCACTGCCTGCGCCACTGCCAACCGTACTCAAATCAATCTCAATGCGACGCACTGCTGCGGTGGCTTGGGACGCTGCCTGGGACGCTGACGGCCCCACGGTGGATGGTGCAGCCTCCGACGGAGTCGGATTGTTGACAACCTGATGCACATTCGCCTGACCTTTGCTGCGCCAACACTCTGCGGCATAATGGCCTTTGCGACCGCAGTTGTAACACTCCACCTGTGACTTGTCGCCTTTGCCCTTGCCTTTGCCTTTGTCCTTGCCGGGCTGCTTGCCACCTTTGCCTTGATCCTTGCCTTTGCCACCCTTCGGCTTGCCTCCATGGGGAGTCTGGGCACGCTGACCTTTCTTGCCGCCTTTGCCTTTGCCTTTGTCCTTGCCTTGCGGTTTGCCACCTTTGCCCTTAGGTTTGCCCCACTGCACGGCATCAATTTCCATCTGCGTTGCCTCATCATGCCTCTGAGCTGTGGCCTCGCGGACCGTCCCAAAGTAAGAAACAGACTGCCACTTGAAATGCTGACGCTCAATCCTCAGGCTTGCCTCTCGCACCTGACTGTAAGTAGCATCCTCAGGCAAGCTGGCATATATCTGATTCTTTGTGTTAGCAGGCAAACACCGCAGAAGAAGTGCAGTTTTCACGCTACCCTGAAGGGTTTCCGAAGCTGACTGTTCATAGGAAGTGAAAGCCCGTTCCAAATCAAGGATCTGCGGAAGCAACGCCTCGGAGGGATTGAACGAAGGCACCTGGGTGATCGCTGTCAAGATGCCCAAGCTGCGCCCCTGAGAGCGCGGGGCAAAGAGGCTCATCAACTGACGCAAAGCTTCCAAACCGTTTCCAGTCTCGGTCTGTCGCACAATCATGTAACCTCTGCCACGAATGAGGGCAGCCAAAAGCGAATGCAGCTGAGGTGACCTGGCTTGCTGTGCAATAGTGCCCTGGCCCTTTGCTATCACTGAACCAGGGTTCGCCTCCAAAGCTTCAAGGTCGGGCCCATAGCCCGGATCAAGAGCTGAAAGGTACTGCTGAAAACTCCAAAACCAACCTGGCCAAGATGTGTGCTCCTGCTCTCTCGTGCTAGCTGCAAAAACCTCAGGCTTCGGCAACACACGCAGCATGTCCTTGCCAGTCAAGGTTGGCGGACCGTCCCGAGAGGACGTCGCCGCCGCTGCCGCTGCTGCTGCTGCATCTGATGCTGCACGGGTTGCTTCAGCCAACTGTTCAAACAATGCATTCAGCTGGGCAGGGCCTAACACTATCTGACCTTGGGAAGGTGAGGCAGCTGGGCTCGCAAGGAAGGGATTACCGGGCATCGGCTGAGGAAAGCTGTGGGCCTGCGGCCGCTTCAAGCTCTGGCAAATCATCATCTATGTCATCCACAGGCACATGTGCAGCCTGTGCACCTTGCTGAGCCATGGCACTACAGCCTGGCTTGAGAGCCGGCGTCTGCAGGCTACCCGCCGCGCTTGACGCCTAAAGTTGCACAGACAATCAAAGACCTCGGTTCCTGAACGGATCTCGCAATGCAAAACCCAGAAACCAAAGACGTGTCGTGATGTTGTTGCTTGTCACTACCTCTCTGTGTTGGGGATTGGGTCCAGTCCCCGAACCACGGCACCAGGAGATTCCAGAAATCCTGGCAGTACCGCGGCTCCGCTACCATACGAACTTTTCCACTATCCTCGAGCAACAAAAGCCTTCAGGTATCTCGGAATCAGCATGTGCACAACTAAAGGAGCGAAAGTAAAATGCATGATAAAATCAATGTAAAACCATGCCAACGAATACAGGAAAATCGTTCGTAATATCGCAGAACCCACCCAGAACCACTAGAATCCACCTAAAACCACTGTCCTTTGAAACTTCCCTAGACCACTGTCCTTTGAAACTTCCCTAGAGTAAGAGAGGGAAGTTTCAAAGGACAGTGGATTTAGATGACAATATCGTAGAACCCATCTAAAACCACTGTCCTTTGAAACTTCCCTAGAGTAAGAGCTATAACCGAAATTTCAAAGGACAGTGCCAAAGCTTGTGGTATTCCCAATCGGCTTGAAAGCCATCAAAGATGCATATGTAGGGCCACAGATTCGTTGGCCTGCCATTTTTGCCCTCTCCGGCATGTAGGCCGACTCAAACTCCTTCCCGAATGCATCGCAGTGAGGGCTGCATACTCGACACAGTTCTTCAAATGCGACCAGCTCATGTGCATGGCTTGCAAGAATCAGTCGAGTGACTCAGGCAGTTAAAACTCCATGCTATAATGGTCAGCAGCTTGTCCCGCGCAGGCTTGCTGCAGTAGGTGGCATTCATACATGATAGAGGTGTGGCCGACGTAATTCAGGGCTTATGTGCTTCGTTTCGATCCAAGGTTATAATCTGCACATCGAGACACAGGAACCGTGTGTTCAAGGTGGACGTCTCAGCTTCAGTCTTTGGGACGGTCACGAGCGTCAGAATCTCGAATTTCTGTTTGCCTTAGTATGTGCGCGTGCTTCAGCAGTAAACCGACCTCATGAGGTATGTCATTCATGCTTGCATGATGATGTAGTGGCTGAGTTTATAGCGATAAGCATCTCCGCCTGCGCCGTCACCATAAAGTCGTAACGGCACCACGTAATCGAGATTGCAATCGGGGTCCTGCAGACAGACCACGCCAAGATCAGCAAACTCCCCACCCAATTCGGCCCAGCGGGCAGCTGCTCACAAATGCACTCGTCGCGGCCAGCTCCTCTTGCCAATATGACCGAAGAGCCTGAGCTGCATGTGCATTTCAAGCCTGGGATGAAGATGTCGGCGCATGAGCATGCTTGTTTCTTCGACTAATTATGAGGCTCCTGGGGGTCCTGTAAGAAGCGAGAACAAGTCTTCTGGTCTGTAGAATGATGCCACCATCTCGTGGAGTTCGTGCTTGATGGTCGTCGTCCTGCGTTCGCCCCGGGCGTCAATGTACTCCTGAGAACAATTAGTCATTGCCATGTTTGCTATAATGTGTGTTAAAGGGGGGTACATCAAACATTGCATGCGTCCCAGCCGCCATTGGCACATCCAGCTGGAAAGCTCGAGGCAAGGCTGCTCCTGGGATCACGCAGGACTAACCTAGATCTGTTTCGATCAGAGGGCACTCTGAGTTTAGACTGCGCGCGGATTGATTGCCGGGCTTCTCCGGTCTTGTTTCTTCAGCCATCTCGCGATAACAGGACCAGTCCCATAAGACTGGCAGGAGTACAGCTCCAGCGTATCCCGCCTGAGATGCATGAAACTGACAACTTCAGAAAATCATCGCTCCATGCGATTTACCTAGGCGCTCCTCCGTAAGGGTTTTTTCCATGATCATAGAGAAACGCTGGGAAACCCTTAAAAGAGCGCTTAAATCGAGCGCGAAACCAGTCACGCATGGATTTTAGAGAAACGCGTTGAAATCGAGATTGCTGCTGCTTGGAGGCTCCGCGGCATACACATGATGGTTCGCCTAGCTACTTTGGACTTCGACTTTAAACCTGCATCGTGTGTAAGTCTCTATCTGGGTATACAACCGTTATACATACATGTGTATATATATATATATATATATATACACATGCATATCGATATTTAGCAGACAATTAATAAACCTACATATATTGATATAGATATTTTTGTGGAAGTAATTCGGAAGAACGTGCTTGGTGACCACGATGTTGCCATCCTGCAACGGTCCTTCAACTCCACCCAACCAGCCGCAAATTGGCCTCCCTATGCCCACAAATCCCGGGTGATGCTCATGATGCTGGGCCCCTGTGTTCATTGTGATGGGTGTGGGGTGGTTTCCGGAGGGTGTGGACAAGTGACCCAAGACCCTGTTCGCAAAAGCCTCTTGGGTCACTTCCTTCAACTCCTCGATGCATGAGAGTTTTTCCTTCTCAAGCTAGTACTCAGCCCAAATACCAGGCTCCCGGTACGCAGAGACCCCAAGAGGCCCCAGAAGGCCACAAACAGAAATTCCATGGGTTTCGCCAGAGACGAACAGGGTTGCAGGCAACCAAACCAAACCTGACTCATGTTTTTCGTTTTTTCGCATGTTTTTTGCTTTTTGTACTTTTTAGGTGGACCCGAGGCCCCGCAACACGCACGCAAATACCCGCAACACGCACGCAAATCCCAGCAACACGCACGCAAATTAAAAAACATAACTTTAGGCTCCTCGTCGCTCATGGAAATCACACTTGCCGCATGTTTTTTTGGATTTTTGACAGCCAGCAGCAGGTGATCCGTGTGTGGCAGGCATGCAATCGCACATTTTGGGCTTCGTGTAGTGGCCACGGTGGGCGGAACGGCAGTTGCGAATCCGTTATGGATTCGATGATTGAGGCCGAGCTTGAAGCCTGCATCACGTTTGCCGGGCTGCAGTTCATCATGAGCATTTATAGCTTGTCGCACGCATGTGGGTAAGGCATCACAAGCCCGGATGGCAGGTCTTGAAGCCTCCCCCCCTGGCAGAATCGCAAGCTCGGCAAGAAAAGCTTTGGATACCAACCAGAACTTGAACGACGTGCTCGCAGAGGTTCGTGAAGGACATGCATGTGCATTCGCATTATAATGTATATGTGGACGTACTTAAGTTTTCGTAGATGTGATATCACACAGGAGCACCCATTGCCAATCCGGCTCCTGCTTTGGAGAGAAGCCACACAATTATGTATACACCCTGAACCATATAGATCGATACATATATATATATATATATATATATCATCAGAGTTCGCGGCGATATATAAGGGGCTTTCGTGACAGGACTGTGTAGATAATGTACAAAGAAACGACGATGTTGGGGAATAAGTAGCTTTGTCAATCATCACGCACAGAAATCCGGAAAGCGCCTGGAAATCCACATGCTTGAACGCCGCGCGGGGAAATCTTAGGGTACGAAAATTTCCATAGCAAAGGAGCTGCTAGGTAATTGAGGCGGGGCAGCGGAATCAAGCTACGGGGCAGCTCGCGCAACCGGCCTGCAATTGTTGGGCAGCAGCTGCAATCCAGTTAAACGTGCTAGCTGCTGCTAGCTATTATGTTGTAAGACCGCAATACAACAGCCTGGCCTAGAGATCTCTGTAGTCTCCTCAGATTGGCCTGCAATCCAAGTGTGCTGTTTCGTTAAAGACACGGACGACAGCTTGCATGGTGGCACCTCCCCAGACCCGAACATCTCCAAGGCATCATGAATCGTCTGGTCCACATACTCCTTCATGCTCAGACCTGGATTCGCCCTCAGTTTGGACTCCATGGCGGCAACTCTTCTGCATCATGAAGCTGGGACCTTCAGGTTCTTGTGGGGCTTTGGTTCAATCGTCAGTATGGTTTAGGGTTGTTCGTGTCAATGTGTCAGCTGGAGGCCGACATGTCACATACCTGCAGGCACTTTCATGGCCTCGAGGCAAAAGACACTTCAGGAGAAGTGTAGTTCGGGCTACCATAATTGGTAGCGGAGCCTGCGGGCTCCAAGATTTTGTCGTCAGGAGACGACAACCGTTGCCGCCATGGAAGGCGGCCCATCGATGCGCTACTTCAGTGGTGATGATGGTGATCACCGTGAGTATCGCCGCTGGAAGCAGTGGATTCAGAGCAAGATCCCGACAATGGATGATCTGCCGAAGGAGGCTCGGGGAGCCTTTATCTTTACTCTTCTGCAGGGCCGAGCCTTGGAGGTTGTCGAGCACCTGAAGCCGGAGGAGTATCAGAAGGACGGCGGTGACAGAGTCCTACTGGAGCTCTTGGACAAGCGATGGCCGCAGAAAGATAGGATGGATGAGCTTGGTGAGCATGTGTCAGAAGTTTTTCTTTTGGCAGCCAGGGATGGAGAAACCATCCGGAACTGGAGCTCCCGTGCGCAGGAGGTCTTCGATCGCTGCAATCGCTGCAAGCGGAAGACTGAGGTGACCTTCCCCGAGGAGGCCAGAGGGTGGATCACCTTGCACCGGAGCGGGCTCACTGAAGAGCAAAGGCCGTGGTTTTGGCCCGCTGCGGCGGATCTTTGAAGTTTGACGATGTATCGCAAGCAATGCGTTCGTGCTATCCCGAGTATGTGGTGCCGAAGAGGAGAGTTGCTGCCGCGCACTACGTCGAGGATGAGAACGAGGCCTGGTACGACTACAACCAGGCCGAGGCAAGCGGTGAGCAGGAGCTCTTCACTGAGGAGCTGGAGACTGCCTTCGGCGACGTCGAGATGTTCCTGACCGAGCATGACCTCTACGAGCCCGTTGAGGAGGTGGAAGTGTATCCTGAAAGGGATGTTGCTGAGGTGTTAGCTGTTAGCTGCCTCCTGGAAAGACAAGCGGGCCGAGTTGTTTTCAGGCCACGGACGTCAAACGAAGTTTCCGAGTCGAGGTGGAAGAGTTGAAGAAGAAGACACAGTGTCACAGATGTGGCCGAACAGGCCACTGGGCTCGCGAGTGCAAACTGCCTCGCTCGTCTGCGGCTTCTGGCGCAGACCCTCGGGAGCGGGCTTGATTCAGCACCAGCTCCCGGACTTCATCTGCAGTGTGACGCTTGAGGCGCCTGGGCCAGGGCCCGGAGCCACGTTGCTGGACAGAATGAGGAGCCGCTCTCTGACGGCAAGCTCCCCGATGATGTTGATTTCGAGCCCCGGCTACGCTGTGTTGGACTCGGGATGTGGCCGAAGTGTGATCGGCCTGGAGACCCTGAACCAGTTCCGGCGGCTTTGGCAGGAAGCTGGAATGAAGGCAGCCGTGGAGGTTGCCGAGCAGAACAGCTTCCGGTTCGGCAATGGGCACCTTGAGGTGTCAAATCGTGTGGTTGAGATGCCTCTACGATTGGCTGGGAAGGCTGGCGTGGTCCGAGCAGCTGTGATCCGTGGCAAGGCGCCACTCCCCTTGTCGCGCCCAGCCTTGAAAAAGCTGAAGGCGTGCCTTGACTTCGCCAATGATGCCCCCATGCTGTTCAAGGAAGGTGTCCGCATCCCCCTCCAGGTGAACGAGGCTGGCCAGTATGTCGTGCCGGTGATTGATCAGAACCCGGAGTGCATCCAGATGCAGACCGACCGGATTGTCGATGAGGAGACCACCGGCTCCGAGGATTCCGTTGCCATGCTGGCGCCCCGCGCCTCGGATAGCAAGGTGACTGATCACGACTACTGGGAGTGTCAAGGGATGCAGGTAATAAGGGTACATGTGCAGCCAAGACGCAACCTTTTTGATCCTCTTGAAGTGCCCGGGTGTCCCGTATCTGTTGAGCAACTGCAGGGACAAAGAAGGACTTTAGGAATTCTCTCGGATGGTAGCCCGCTGAATGTGAGTGATGATTGGCATGTTCCGTCACAAGCAGTGCCGGGTTCGTGTTGGACCGGCCGCACAGTCTTTGAGGTGTGTCCGCCCCCGGCTGCTCCAGCAGAGCCAGCTGTTCCCTTGAGTCAGTGGACCCGGCGGCAGCGCAGACAGCTGAAGTTCTTAGCCAAGAGAGAAACTAAGAAGCCTGCTGGAGAGAATAAGCAACGGTTTCAGGTGATAGAAGTGTTTGGACCGCCTCAGTTTGCCAATGTAGCCATAACTAAGGGATACAATTGCCTTTCGGCAGATCGTGCAACTGGCTGGGATTTCCGAAATCCTACGGCCCGCCAAGAGCTGATTGAATTGGTGCGTGCACATCAGCCCGTGCTAGTGGTGATAGGAAACCCGTGTTCTTGGCTAGGAGGTTGGTATGACTTAGATAGTCCTCACCTTAGCGCAGCTCAGCACACTGAGCGGGAACGAATGCTTAAGTTGATGTGCGGCTTTGCGGCTGATGTGGCGCAGGTGCAGCTTTCAGCTGGCAGGCACCTTGTTTTCGAGCAATTGGCAGCCACGTCCGGCGTCCGATCAGTTAAGCTAGAGCGGTTGGAGAAACAGATGTTCCCAATCCAAGTGTCCATGTGTGCTTTTGGTTTGAAGTCTCCGGACAATGGTGTGCCGTTGCGCAAGACCCTCCGCTTTCTTGTATCACATGCGCACTTGCGCTCCTTGGGTCGCGCCTGTCCTGGGCACTCGGATCATGTCTCACCGGCTGGGTCCCGTACGTCCTTGGGCCGATTTGCTGCCCAATATCCACCAGCGTTTGTTCGAATGGTTCTGCGTTCTGTTAAAGGAGTGTCCAAGACAGAGGCGCTCCGTGTGCAAGCCCAGCCTGACAAGGAATGCCTTGTTGCAGCGCGAGTGCAGCAACTGAACGAGCAGAAGGGTGAGCAAATGTTGCGATCACTGCTCAGATTGCATGTGAACTTGGGTCATCCGTCGTGTGCTAGCTTGGCCAGGGTACTCAAGCATGGTGGTGCCAGTCAACAAGCAATTGAGCTGGCCCGTGAAGTGGAATGCGATGTGTGTCGTGCACAGAAGCCACCTGTGCCTCCACCGCCGGCTCAAACGAACAGAGCAACACACTTCAATCAGCGTGTGGGCTTGGACGTTAAGTACCTGCCAGGGTGGCAGCCCAACCAGAAGATTCCTTGCTTGAACATCGTTGATTATGCTAGCAGCTATCAGGTCATGGTTCCACTTCCAGGTAGAGCCACCGGGGAGTCCTTGAGACAAGCCTTGCAAGAACCTTGGGTTACCTGGGCGGGCATTCCCGAGGAAATCATAGTGGATCCCGATCAGGCAAACCTTAGTGCCGCCCTGACTGTGCCGCAAGAGCTCGCTGGCTCTCATATCTCCTCCACGGCTGCCGAAGCACACTGGCAGTTGGGAAAGGTGGAGGTCCATGGGGGTTGGTTTAGCAGGGTCTTAGAAAAGGTTCTTGCAGAGGTTATGCCCCACGACAGAGCAGCATGGCTAGAATGTGTGTACGCTGCTCACTGCAAGAATGAGCTCATTCAGGTGTATGGCATGACTCCAGCCCAGTATGTGTTTGGACGGAACCCTAGGGTTCCCACCGATCTCCTTGATGAGCCTTTGCAGGTGATCCCGGCGACCGCCTCCTTGTACGAAGAGGGGCTGGCCAGACGTGTGGCCACCAGACAGGCGGCTCGCCATGCTGTCATTGCTCTTCAGGATGATAAAGCACTTAGGCTTGGGTTGCAAGCTAGGACTAGAACGGTCAAGGCTTATGCACCAGGAGCCAGAGTAGCCTATTGGCGGACGCAGAAGTCACATGAAGGCGTCATTGAGCGTGGTGGCCGGTGGTATGGTCCTGCTGTTGTGCTAGGCTATGTTGGCAGAAACCTGGTTGTAATCCATAAGAAGCAGATCCTTCGGTGTGCACCGGAACAGGTTCGACCGTCAACCTCCGAAGAAGAAACTCTTCTTGACACACCCGGTCTCGAGCTTCTTGGAATCAAACAGATGCTAGAGAATGGAGCCATATCTACGAAACAGTATGTGGATGTCATCTCCGAAGGTGTTCCCCCTGCCTCTTCAAGTGAAGAACGAATGGCCGCCGAGGAGTCGGCCGAACACCGCGCACCTGCGGTGGCAGCACCTCCGCCACCTCTGCAATCGGAGAGCCCACAACAGGCCTTCCGAAATCAGCCTGAACCTTCAGTACCTGAACAAGGGTCGTCTGGTAGCACGGCACCGTACCCCTCTCGCGAGCATGAGCCTACAGCTGAAGCCACCTATGGTCCCGTGCGAAGCCGGCTCCGTAGTAAGACCTCTCCCGAAACCTTGTTGAGACCCATGCAATGCTTCAAGATGATTTCGCTGAAATGATGCAAGAGGTGGTGCCTAGGTTGATGTCCCAAGCCTTGAGCCATCAAGATGATATGGGTGATGTGTCAGCTGAGCCATCGTCTGCGTCAAATGCTCCTCCCTCGCGAGGCACCAAGCGTGAGGCTTCTAGTGAGCCAGCGGGGCCAAGTGAGAAGCGAGCGGCGGCTGAGCCTTCTGGTGTTGCCTCCGATTTGATGCCTGATGAGCAGCTTCTGTGCGAATGGCAGTCCTCTCAACAGAGTGCGCGGAAAACGCACGAGTCACTTATTTTCACACTTCTTTGAGCCTTGCAGTCGGTCACAAGTTGTTCTTTGCAAGTGCTGTCTTAAGCACATGAAAACAGGTTCCTGGGTTCTGGAAAAGTTTGAAACCCCCCTCAGATGATAGTCCTTCAAAGACAATCATCTGCTGCAAACTTTCGGAGCCAATGCCACTTTTTTAAGTAGCCGACGTTACACGCCACTATGGTTCTCCAAAACAGAAGCTCAGCACACTGCACACAAAGCTTAGAGCGCTCCACGACCTAAGGCTTACAACTGTACATGCAAAGTTGATGGTCAGGGACCTTCTTGCGGGTCACAGCTTTTCGACTAGCCTGACCAACGGTGCTTGTTACCGGACTGTGCATTGGCATCTTGGGGCCTTTCTTCTTCTAGAATGCACATGTCCCTACACGGCTCAGTGTTCACCAAAAGAAAACTGCATGTTAACAGCTTCTGAACTGCATTGCAACATGCGATACACAACTGCGCGAACCTATCTACGCAAAGGTCCAAAAGCGACTTCTGGAGAAAACGTGTGTCTTCACTACACACACCTGCTGTACAAAACTACGCGTTCGACTCAGGACCACACTGTCTGCAGGTTTCAGTCCAGCTGCCTCCGCCTGTCGTCGACTAAGCTCAAGAAGCTTGTGCGGCTCCACACGGCGTGCACGATTCACCATTCCACAAAACTGCCTGTGATAGCAGCTTCCATGACCAATGCGCCAAACGGTGACGACGCCAGATGCATACCCAACGGGCGGTCCATCCTCCGTTGTTGCTCTCGTAGCTGGGGCTCCACTCGTTGTCGTAGGACCTGTGGTTGCCGAAGAAGCTGCCGTAGACGAAGAAGAGGACGTAGCACCACCAGTCGCAGAACTCGTAGACGAAGTAGCGCCACCACCGGGGGCAACAATAGGTTGAGAGCTCGCGCTTTCCACCAAAGTGAACCCATGTAGTTGCTCATCACCTTCACGTTGGACTCGACCTTCACCATCAATCTCAATCGTGATGGTATACTTCACCGCGTCCGCCTGGAAGAGGAAAAGGGCCAGGAGCACGAGGATGCGGAAGCACTTGTTCTCCTTGTTCACGCACAACTTGTTGAAGTAGAAGACAATGTAGGTGAAGATGCCGACAATGAAGAATCCAATCATCACCATGACGAAGCTCGTGAGGAAGTGATCGCTGAACTCCGCCGCGTTGTCATCCTTGATGTTCGCAGCATCCGCGGGGTCCGTTAACAACATTGCCATGATGAGACGGACTGCTGCCTTTCCACTCCTACTCTTCAAACCGCTCTTCAAGCCACTCTGGATGAGATACGCATTCACATCATCTGATCCCGCAAGCTCTTTGGTGTCCTTGTTTACAAAGCCTAAGAGACCAAGTAGAAACTGTTGTCTCCTACGTGGATGAGCCTTGGTGCCAATGTCCGGTGGGCACGCTTCGGTTGTAATCACTTTCTCAATCACACGTCCAAGCTGGTACTCACGTTGCAGCCACAAGTAAGCAAGGTCAATGTGGCGCAAACGTCCACATCCTTGCTTTGAAATAATTGCTCTAGCTCCTGAGTTGTCCGTCCTATGGATGATCGTGACCTCTGAATCCGTGACCTCTTCAAGCAATGCCTTCACGAACAATGCATCGGCACACCCTGCTAGTGAGGCCATGTATTCAGCCTCGCAACTGGATAAAGCCAAAGTCTGTTGAAGTTTCGTGGACACATACACGCAGTTCCCGTTCAGGTACATCGAGTAACAGCTCACACTCTTCCGCGAGAAATGCGATGAAGCCCAATCGGCATCAGTGACAATCTCGATGAGATGGCCTTGCTTAAAGCTAGGCTCTGCACTACTGACCCTCCAGTCCTCATCTTCCAACGAATCCATCTTGCGTACTCGTTCTTCAAAAGTGGTGCCTGGGCTGGTTCTGGAGAGTTTCAACACATAGTTCTCACGACCCTTCAAGTACTTCCCGACGTGACGCATGAGCATAAGGTCATACTCGGTGGGACTCGAGCATCTAGAACCAAGCATGCGCACGGCAAAGTGTATCTCGGGGTAGTCCGAGCAAGTGTAAAGCAGCAACCCTAGGCCACTCCTATATGTAGAATAATCGTCACCTTCAAGTTCTGGATCTCTCACTGGCCGCTTCAACGACGATGGCAAAGGTGTTGGCTTCGGGGCTGCCCTCTCAAGCTTCAATATTTCGCACAACTTGGTCACATACTTCTCTTCAGGAACAACCAAAATACCTGAACCATCCCCGACGAACAACCGCTTCAAGAAGCGACACTCTCCTCCATCAATTCGGACAGGTCCCTCGACCTTGACCTTCAAGCCGCCCTTCTTCAGGCTGCCCAGTAACTCCTGTGCGCGAGCGTCACCGCCACAAAGCTGCAAGTCATCTACATGGCTGTTGCACGCAAGTTTTCCTTTCTCATAAAACACTGCAGGAGCACCCTCAAAAGGCTTCAAGCGATTGCCCTTCACGATTTCCTTGAGATGAAGATACCACCCTCGAGCAGCATCCCTCTGACCAGGAAGGCTGTACAACAGCTCAAGATACTCTCCGTCATTCGAAATGATGCATGTAGGGCAACTCTGTGGAACTTGTAGGTAAGCGTCACTCACATCAACGCTATAAAGCTAAATTCTCACCACTCGCACACAACCCTGCAAAGACACGCTGAAGTACTGCCATGGAAGCTGGTGCGTACAAGTGCTCAAGCTCGGGTTCCAAGAATTTGAACTCCTTGGCGACAAGCCTTGATCGCCTAATCCAGCAGTTGCCGCGGAAGCGCCAGTCACGAACGAATCGTGATTGAAGCTTCTTCATTCCTTCTGGCGCATTCCCCCCTTGCTGGTTATCCCCAAGCTTGCGAACCACTCCAAGTGCCAACAAACGCTTGACTTCCAAAGCATCCATAGCTGCGTCAAGGCGGCAAAGGTACTCCTCGGAGAGCTCCGGAGGTCCATCCTCGTATCGACGATGGGCCCACTCCTTGGCTGCTTGCTTAGCTTCCAAGTTCGGGTCTTCATCTTCTTCCTTTTCCACTCCATATCTTCGAAGCTCAAGTCCATGTCTGTTTCCGGAATCACCTCTGGCTCGTGACCACACGGTTGGTCCTCTCGAACCCTTCTTGCAAAAGCTTCACAAGGATCACCACCATCTACTCTGTGTGCCGAGGCCTGGCCCATCTCTGCATCAGTCATCATCTCAGCAGAACTAGAGGAACTAGTCGACATAGAGCCAACTCCACCAGCACTAGAAGCACTACCCCGGCTCGCGGACGGCGACGTAGGGTCGCTCGCAGCTTCATCGGGCCCAGGGCCCGGCGCATGAACCACAGGATCAACTGGCTCAATAAGTGCTGGTGCTCTAATCCTTGGGGCCCTCGACCTCTTTGTTGGCAAAACATCCAATGTTGCATTCCAGGGCACTCCCTTTGCGCTCGCAATCAGCTCACTTTCAAATCCTAAGGCACCTTTTCGCATCGTTCTGGCATAGTGCACACCTGAGCTATCAGCCACAATGTTCAGGTTGCCAAGTGTTGACTTTCCAAGGAAAATCGATCTCTTCCAACCGCTTCCTTTAGCAGCAGCGTGTGGAGAACACCGAGGAACCAAAAGCGCAAAGCTTCCCTGCATAAGGCCGACTGTGCACAAGTTCGAATGCAGTCATACCGTCACGTTGCACATGAAACCTGCTGTAAAGGAAGGCACTGTGTCGAAAAGCCCAAACATAAACCGGGTGCCCACTCTGGACTTGGAATCCAGTCCGCTCTTCAATCGTTCTCAGCAAAGTCTTGGCCAAACCCCGAACAATGCCAATAAAGCGCTCTGCCTTCAAACCTTGATGCAAGCTCGAATCCGGCGCAGCATAAGTAACCTTGGTCGCTAACCCCAATCGGGTCCTTGCTTGCACGATCGCTGCCATGAACGCCTTCATCGCCGGCTCGCTGTCTCCACGCAGCGTCAGGTTGGTGTGGCCAAGGAGAGAGGCCATCTTCACAGCCTCATCGACTGCTACACGCACATGTTCTGCACTCTTCGACTCCACAGGCACACACTGCACAAAGTTTGTGTGCTCATCGACCATAACGACATGCACTGCCATGGGGTGTTCAGGGCTTCCTTGGGCTGCTTCTGTTTTGTTAAACATGTAGTCAAAGTGGATCACCCCCAGCTCTTTTGGAGTACTTGCCGAATGGTTGTCCTCTCTAGACCGCGAAGCCACACATGCATTGCACCACGGCATTCTGGGGCAGTGGGTGACTTCATGAAGTGCCACCGTCTCGGCATCCGGAGGAGCTGTTCCAGATTCCGTTTGAGGTTCTCGGCGGTATGCTTCCAACACTGCATCAGCTGCTTGCACTGCACAGAATGTCGAAGCTGAGAATCTGCTACCTCACTCTGAAGCCTGCTCCACAGTACAGCCTTGCTCCCATTCTTGCTCACTCGAAGAAACTGGCATGCTCTACGCAACACTTTCAGCGAAGAGTCTTCAGTGAGCTCAACATCATTAACCACCAAAGTTGCTTGTCTCCCCGCAGCCAGGTGGACCTCGGGACCCACAGGATCGCCTTGTTCTTCAGCGCCGCCACCGCGCTGTCCATCAACCTGGGCTGGAGGAGAATCGGGAACACGTTCAGGGGCCGCCGCCATCCAAGCATCACCGTCATCATGAGCAGGGGCTTCTTCGGGAACAATGTATTCAGGACGAAACTGCTCATTTACAATCACCTTTCCAATGTCCCTGGGCTCCACTGGTGCAGCACTCAAGATAGTAACAACTTTGGTTGCAGGACGTTCTGTGCTCAAAGTTTTCCGATCCTCCCAATATTCGCCAGACTCAAACACTTCATATCGACGATCACCCTGTGAAAGCAACGTGGTGCGAAACGGCCACTGCTGCGAAGGGAACACCAGAGAAGGATCAACGGTGCAGCTGCTGCTTGTGCTCACGTGCATGGGGCCCCCATCTGGGGAGAGGCTCCACCCTTGAATCTCAGTGCCGCTCTCCATCAACTCGGAAAGCTCAATCACAACTGCACGGACATGTTCCTCAAGTCGATAAATCTTCATGTTTGCTGCAAGCGAGTTCCGAGACATGTGCACTGGGAAGCTGTTGCCACCCTTGCTCATCTGCAAACGGCCGTCAACATCCCCGAGGCTCCAGTGATCTCGAATCAGCTTCCCCACACTCAAAAGAGGCTGCTTCACTTGAGCTACGACAACTTTGTCCCGGAAGACCAGCCGCTGGCCTTCGTTGCCCTCGACTTCAAAGACCACGTTCTTTCTGTAGCTCGCCATCGGGATGACATTACCTTGGGCATCGCGGATCATGGTATTGTTTGCATTGGGTTCTCCTACCGCGCCGTGGGAGAGGGGAAGCACTGTCACATCCGCTCCAGAATCCAAGATCACTTGCTCAAACTCATGCTGCATCGGCTGCTCACTGACCATACGAACGTCATGCTCACAATCACTGTCTTCATCACTCTCCGCTATGTCAAACACCAGCGTGCTACTCGACTGGAGCTCAGCTTCGGCTTCAGCTTCAACTTCTAAGGCACTTCCCGCACAAAGTTCCACGGCACGTACCTGGTACTCATCGGGCTCGTCGAAATAGTCATCCCAGTCATCGTCCTCACAGGCCAAATCGAAGAACTCACAGGTGGGAGTCTGGGGAGTCTCGAAGATCACTAGGTTGATGTCATTGGGCTGCTCGTGCACTACTTCAAGACGACGAACATTTGTGGTTGCTCTCGAGGGGTTCCGGGCACTAGAGGTAGAAGACGAAGGCACACTAGCAGTAGACGCTGCAGACGAAGGAATACCAGTAGAAGCATCATCAGGAACTGGCTGTTGAACTTGCTGCACAAACCCTACTCTGCAATCAGCTTGAAGATGTCCCATGCGACCGCACTTGTGACAGGGACCAATCTGCTTGCCTTTTCCCTTGCCTCCCTTCTTGCCTCCATGCCCCTTTCCTTTGTCCTTTCCCCAAGAGCCTTTTCCTTTTCCTTTATCTCCCTTGTAGCTGTTGTTGTAGGCGTTGTTGTTGTAACTACCTTTGCTCCAATGGTCACCCTTGCCCTTCTGATAGTAGTTGTTGTCGCCCTTCTTGCCGGTGCCCTTCTTGCCAAAGCCCTTCTTCCCTTTTCCTTTCTCAACGCGATCTACCTCCATTGGCACAACATCTGACGTGTCCAAGAACTTCGAATCTTTGTCGATGCCAACCGACCGCAACACATGCTCCGAAGACCACCCTGCGGTAGTCCGTTCATACTGCAGCAACCGGGTGCGCAGCTTCTCGTAGGTCATGCTGTCGTCCATGTTCAGCTCCAGGTACTTCCGCACGTCGCTAGGCAGTCCTGCCAGGAGCGTTGAAATTTTCAAGTTGTCGTCGTAGGGATGAGGTGCAACCTTTGCGTACTCTGTGAGGAGTCTCTCGAACGCAAGGGTGTAGTCTAGCAAACTGCCGCCCTCTTTGTACGGTGGGAACTTTACCAAAGCCTGTGCCAACGCAAGTGCTCGAGGACGACTAGAAGGTTGGAGTTCATCTACCAAAGAGCGCCACACACGGAACCCGTCACCGTCTGCTACCGACCGCAGCAATCGGAGAGGACGGTTCCGAAGATAAGTCGCCAATATAGAGTACAATCTGATGCTTCGAGCTTTGGTTCCGGACTCGTAATCGGCAAATGCGAGGATCTCGGTGGCTTTCTCGACTTTCAGAAGATCGTCCCTAAATGCCCCGTCCTGTACTGAAAGCCAATTACGAAAACAGAAGGACCAATCCGGCCAACCGGCCTGTTCTTCATCAAGGGTTTTGGGCGCAAACACATCAGGAGCTTTCACAAACTTGGCTTCTCTCACAGAAGAATCTTGCTGGTTCGCAGCCAGCAAAGACAAAGCTGTTGCCAACTGCTGCACTACAACTCCAGGGTCCACAGGCGGCGCGGGCGCCGACCCTGCTGCAGGTGCCGACGTGGCACTCTGACCTCCAGGGGATGCTCCTCCCCCAGGCTGGGGTCCTTGATCTCCTTGAGGTGCACTAGCTCCTATATCCCACCACCATCCCCGGATCTCCACCAGGACGATAGTAGTACAAAAGTAGATAGCTAGCGAGCTAGCCGAGCGACGACCAGACGGACAAGCAACACAGCTAGCACGGACGTTCTTTTGTCTGGAGTGGCAACTATCCCAGGTTGCCTGGAGATAACTGATAGCCTTCGGCTATCTATCCCCAGGGTGGGCAGGGTGGGTACTTCAAAATTACCCCCCCTGATGGGGGACTTTATCCAGAATGGCCACGGTCACACACCGTCGTAGCCATTCCAAGTCACAGCTATCCTGTCTTCGCATGTCAGAGGCAACTCTCCTGCGAGCGACGATAGCGAACGAAACTTCGTTTCTAGCGAAGCTACCTTCGATAGCTTCGAGTAGTAATAGGTTAGCTAGCACACATAGTCGTAACTCGTTCCTCGTCACGAGGTACGTGCACTAGCTCCTATATCCCACCACCATCCCCGGAACTCCACCAGGACGATAGTAGTGCGAAAGTAGATAGCTAGCGAGCTAGCCGAGCGACGACCAGACGGACAAGCAACACAGCTAGCACGGACGTTCTTTTGTCTGGAGTGGCAACTATCCCAGGTTGCCTGGAGATAACTGATAGCCTTCGGCTATCTATCCCCACGCATCGCCACTCAGGCTACCAGGGATCTAGCTTTCTGGCCTTACGGCTAAACTTGGACACCCTATCCGGGGGTCCCTCGCTTTCGCGTGCCTAGCTCCTGGTAGAAGCTATCTGCATGCGCGAGTAGCCGGCCCAGAACACGCCACTGGAATTCCTCTCCTTTCAGATCTATCCTCTGAGAGGGATCGAATTCCTTGAACTCCTCGTTCGTGAGGTCATCCGCTAGCTGGTTGATGTCTCTCCGTATCCACTGGAGCTGTAGCTCACAGTTTTTCTGGGATAGCTCTTCTGCTATCTCCATTAAAACTAGCATGGAGGGATACTTGGTCGTCATAGCCTTCTTCACAAGTGCCTCATTGGACTTGTTATCCGTATAGCCGCGGATGGCCACTCGCGAGGTCTTCCTATCCTCGCCCTCGGGGACCCAGAGACGTATCCCCACGAGGGTCGCTAGCAGTTCTAGCGCAGCTATCACTTTCTTGGGGTCGCCTTTGGCAAAGGCCTCCAACCGTCTTGCCCACGGCGGAGCCGGAAGGGCAGGGCGTCGGACCGGCTACTCCCTCCGGTGGGATAGGGAGCCCCATCGGACTTCCGTCCTTGTTGGATAGCGCTCTTGTGCAGAAGCGTGCGGTGCTGGATAGATGCCATGAGCATCTGGCGTCGCGGGGCTTCGGTGTGCTCGAGCTGGCTACCCTCGGTCTAGAGGACGCGGAAGATATTGGGCACCAAGTGGCTGAGGAGCTGGGCGTTGGCTACGACGAGTACATCGGCGACTCGATCTACCTGTGGATACAAGACGCCCAGGAAGCTAGAGACCTGGTGGAGAGATCGTCGGGATACAGAGCAACTTCGCTAGCTTGGGCTAACCTCAGCAAGCGGCCGGCGATCGAAGGTATCGACCTTCAGGAGGATAGCGAGCCGGAGCCCCCGAAAGGGGATAGGCAGAAGCGCTTGGTCAACGAGGGCTCCCTGGCACAGGCTAGGGAAGAGAGGCTACAAGCAACCTGGGCTATAAAGCTCAAGGAAGAGCTAGAACTGTGCGAGGCGCCAGTGCTGAAGAAGCTACAGGGGTGCCTAGACCCGGATAGAGCAGTCCTGGCGCTAGCGGGGAACCCGGGCTAGCACTCTCAAGTCTCGATACACGTGAGGTGGCGGCTATGGCACAGGAGGCTAAGAGTGGACGCCCCCCTGGGCTACCGGCCGACCTGGCCGACTACATTATGGCTAGGGGCGACGAGCCCTGCGGGCGAACGGTCCCCGAGGCGATCCTCAAGGCCATCAGCTGGATAGAGAGGGTCGCGGAATGGGCGACCGAGTCGAGAGCTACCTCAGGCAGGATAGCGTGGGCGATCAAGGATACGGTCGTCGAGAGGCTATCCTGGAAGGCGCCCTGGACGAGGCGCGCCCCCCGATATCCAGCGGCTATCCTGGCTAGGTGGGAGCGCCTGGTCCTGGATACAACTGTGGCCGTCGGCTGGAGAGCTTGGGCCTGGGCCAAGCTCCTAAAGGCTTGGGGCAGCTTGCGATGGTCGGACCTCCAGGCTATGGTCCCAAATGAGCTGGCTATGGTGGAAGGTCGGCTAACCACCATCCGGACAAAAACCACCGGGGCTAACAGACGCATACGGGAGCTACCTGTATGCATCTCGGAGAGAGCCTACTTCGAGGACCCGGGCTGGCTACAGGCGGGCTTCGACCTGCTAAAGAACCACGCGGGCTACCAGCGAGACTATCTTATGCCCAGGCTAGGCGAGAGAGGCGCCCTGGAGAAGAAGATGGCTACCTACGCAGATGCGATGGTGGCTACAGCGGGGCTACTGGCTATGGTGGGGATCCCGACGGTGGCCCGAGGCTACTGGTCGGAACACAGCGAGAGAGCAGTGCTGCCCACCGGACTGAGCCTAAAGCCGATCCCGCCGGCAGATAGAGATATGCTAGGACGCTGGAAGCCCGAGGGCTCGGATACCTACATCCGCTCCTATGGCGGAAGGGTCGCCCGACTCCAGGCTATCTATGCAGAGGCGGCTAGGGCTCGGGACCGAGAAGAGCAGCTAGATGAGAGGGAGATAGCTGGCGATCTTGGAGGCTGGCTTTTCCGAAGATAGACCCGACTCCTCGGCTAGTGAGCCGGAGCTGGGACCGGAACCCAACCGGAACCGGCCGAGGCACGAGCTATATCATAGTTGAGCTTCCAGGGAAGAAGTACAGGCTACACAAGGGGGGCCAGGCCGGGTGCTGGATGGGCCGCCGTAGGATATTTAAGAACTCCCAAGAGTTTTCGGCGAGGCCCGAACCCAACCAGTACACGCATGTCTGTAGGCTATGCTGGCCGAAAGGCCGAGGCGAAGAGCCCCCGTCTGGTGATAGCGACACCTCTCAGGCTAGCACCGGTGACCAGAAGCCGGAGCCGGGAGAGGAAGAAGATTTCGGAGAGGTCCCAGCAGCAGAGCTGCAGGGAGCACCGCCGGGGATAGTACCCCAGTTGCCGATAGCACCGTTACCGGCTATTCCGTTCGGCTGGGGACCGCCTTTTGCCTGAAGGGATAGAAACGCCGGGAAAGCAGCGGGGCTGGACAACGGGGGGGATACGTCCGGGGGGGCCTCTCGGGATATACTCTTTCCTTCCCATCTCTCCGGGGGCGGTGGGCCCAGGGGGGAGAAAGAAGGGGAGAGAGGAGAGAGAGAAAGGAGAGAATCACGTTGTTGCACTTGATGTCTTGTCTGCTGGCTAGGGCGTAGGCTGCGAGGTTCTGAGGCAGGCTAGGCTGCATGTGCACATGTCCGGCTGAGTGCGCTCATGTGGGCTAGGGCACGGCACAAATGCACATGTTGCGGCTACTGTGGCTAGGGTGGAGTAACGGACCACCAGCTTTTCTTGGAGAGCCCACGCTAGGTGGGCGAGCCTGCGTGCCCTCGTGGCCGGCTAGCGGCCCATGGCTACTGCCCCCAGCTGGGCAGACCAGACTGAGTCGGCTAGCGTCCAGGCGCAACGGATAGAAGTGCTACGCCTCTTGGAGGATTGGCTAGAGACTGACCCGGCTAGCTTGGCCGAGCAGATCTACGACCGGCTAAGCCTGGATAAGCAGCACGAGCTTCTCCAGCTAGTGCGAAAGGCTAGAGACATGAGGCTAGCCGAGTGCCAGGAAGGCGCATACAGCCTGGCGGCCGGCTATCTGCCAGGCTACTCAAGTTCCAAGGGGCTAAGTCTTGGGACGATATCTCTGCGGAGCTCGAGGCTAGCCTGTCCACCACCGAGGCGAGATACCTTGAGCAGAGGATAGAGAAGAATCGGCAGCTGGCCAGGGGAGACCCTGGAGGAGAGCGTCACGGATAACGAGCTGGAGGCTACACCGTGGCAGTGGGAGGTCCCGGAGGCTAGCCAGTCTAGCGCCGGGCCGCCACCCGAACGGCTAGACATGCTACAGGAGATGGTGGCTAAGCTCAAGGAGCTAGAGGCGGAGGTCCGCGGCACGGCTACCCCTGCTGCGAGGCAAGAGGCCGGCACGAGGGATAGCACAGCGGAGAGGCCCAAGAAGCCGGCTAGGGACCCACCGACGGTCCAAGAGTCCAAGGCTAAGAACAAGCAGTGGCAGGAGAGAGCCGCGGATAAAGAAGAAACGGCTACCACCCTGCCGTTCTCGGCCGGGCTAGATCCGGCCCAGGTCGTCAATCCGGGCCCGGGGCTACAGCAGGCTAGGGCAGCCGCGGCGGAGGCCATGACCACACTGCTTGAGGGCTAGCACAGAATACCCGGCCACCTTTCAGGACAATCTGGATGGCGACCAGGATAGGCAGCCGCAGCGGCGGCGAGCCTGGATACGATCCCTTTCCCGCCCTTGAGGCCGCAGGCTAAGAGCACCACCAAAGGGAGAGGTGGGGATAGCAACCTTGGCTACATCCACCCGGATAGCAGTCACCCGCTGGACAGAAGGCTAGGAGCGGGCCGATACAACGAGGCCCAGTGGGAGGCTATGGCCGGGGACGGCCGGATAGCTCCGGAGAGGCCCGCGCTCCAGCCGGGAGCGGCGGTGAACATCAACCTGGATAGGCCCACCGACCGGCTACTTCGCGAAGAACCCGAAGTCGTGCACCGGCTAATGGCGCCCCCGCCAGTGGCTAGCCAAGCCAAGGGGCGACCACTCGGCCCGGATAGCGGCATGATTGATCAGACCTGGCTATACATCGCTAGGTCCGAGTGGCCCCTGGGAAGCTACGAGAAGGGCGGCCGCCAGGATAGAAGGCTATCGCAGCTGTCGGATAGAGGTCGTGATATCAGCGGCAAAGGGTCGGTGCATGACCCCAACTGGATATACAAGCTAGAAGATGAGGACTTCATCGCGGTTAGCAACCGGTCGGCTAGTGCAAAAGAGCTAGTGGAGATGATCCCGGAACAGGGATGGATAAAGTGCAGGCCCCAAGGGGCCACCCCTGGGGTAGGCCGAGGGGAGCCTGCCGGGGCTATCTTCAGATGTATAGTGGCCTGTGATGGCTGCCGGCTAGAGCAGTGCAACAAAAGGATGTGGTACTGCCTGGATACGCATGGGGATAGAGGCCATACGTGCAATAGCTGCCGGCCCCCGTCCGGCTCGGCTAAGGGAGCTGGCAGGGGCCGAAAAGGCCCGGGCTAAAGCACGGTCGTATGGCTAGATCTCCCAGACTCGCGGCTAGTGACGAAAATAGCGGATAGTGTGTGGACCTTCGCGCTTTCACTTCATGTCGGCTAGTGCCTCCGTTTGCCAGAAAGAAGAGAGTGCCAGGCTAGGTTTTCCCAGGATATGTGAAACCTCGGGCGGGGGGGGGGGGCCGGCCTCTCGGGCACTCCCTCTTTCCCAACTCTCCGCGGGGGGGGGGGGGGGCCCGGGGTCTCGGGTTGATACTCCTTCCTTCCCATCTCTCCGGCTAGGGGGGGGAAAGCCCTGCTGAACGACCACATGGCTAGAGCTTTTGATTTCAAGAACGACAGTAGCCGAAAGGTAGCTAGCCCGTTGGCGGGCTAAGTCCAGAATGGCTTCACCGCCCGACCCAGCGGAGCTAGCGAAAGGCTCCACGGATTTTCGCTATCTTTTGACCCAGAATCGGGTCCCGGATACCTCCCAGGCTACCTTGTTCAAAGCCGGGATAGACACGATAGCGAAGTTTTCGGCGAGTTTCAAGGACGAAGCCGACCTCAAGTCGGTGCTAGCCAAGGACTTCTCGATAGAGCCAGAAAGCTCACTAACAAACAGGGCGCTAGCGGCTGCCTTCGTGGTTGCATGGAGAGCCGCGCAGGCCAGAACCCGCGAGCAGGCGGATAGAGAAGCGGCTAGCGAGGTCCGGGAATGGGCCAAGCCCATCCCCCAAACGGAATACATGGCTATGCGCCAGTCCTTCTCGCAGAAGTTTGGCGAGCCCGAGGATAAGCATATTCCGGCTAAGGAATATATTGAGCGAAAGCTGCACGAGCTAGAGACGGGCGAGTTCAGGGCGGAGCCCCTGAACGAGGTGCTGTCCAGAGACGAGATAGACCCGGATGTGCTAGTTCCCCAGTGGGATAGCAAAGGCACCGCCCTCGTGCTCAAGAAGGCTACCTCGAAAGGGGCGATGCCATCCGGACCGGAACAGCTACGGCTGCGGCTAACAGTCATGCAAAATGCACTTCTCATGATAGGCCTCCAGCATCCAGGGCGAGCAGAACTCAAGGATATCGACTTCCAGCTCTTTGAGAAATACAAAGACTATCTGCTCGGCGACTTCTGCTATGGGCTACGGTCCAACGAGGCTAGCGGAAGTCTCGCTCCCCCGTGGACCCTGGTGCTATCCTACGAGAACGCTATCCGGAAACAGGCCTACAAGCAGATGGTCCTCAAGGGGATAGCCTTCGCGGACGCGCTAGTCCAGTCCTGGAAGGACGCGGCTACCAAGGAGCGGCACTTCACGACTCCGTTGTCCCTTTGTGCTAAAAGGCCGCAGCCCTGGAACTGGGATAGCACCAACACCCCGCCGGCTAAGCCCAAGAAGGGCAAGGGCAGAGGCAAGGGCAAGGACGGCAAGGATAGCAACAAGAAGGCTAAGACCGCCACCTTCCACCGCACCGAGGATGATAAGCCGATTTGTTTTCGGTTTAATTTGAAAGGTGGCTGCAAGAAGGGGGATAAGTGCCACTTCGTGCATGTCTGCACGAAGTGTCGGGGACCGCATTCGGCTATCAACTGCCCCGGCGCGGCTACGCCGTCGACAGCGGCCAACTGACTACCGGTGCCCGAGCCGGCTACTTCGGCTACACCTGAGGCGACACCTCCACACCGGCGGCTACAAGCTCTCTACCTCTTCTCGGGAAGAGAAAGGCTAGGTAGCTTCCAAAGCCACCTCCGCCGGCTAGTCTCTTCCTACGGGCTCGATATAGATATCTGTTGTGTGGATCTGGCGAGGAGTCCGCCCATCGACCTGGCTACTTCCAAGGAGAGGGCGAAGTACCTCCATAAAGTTCAATCGGGCCACTACGACATCGTGGCTATTTCTCCCCCTGTGGCGACGTTCTCTAGGGCGAGCTCGGCCAACCGTAAAGGTCCCCGGCCAGTCCGAAGCTTTGACGAGCCCAGAGGATTGGCTACACTCACGGCCAAGGAGAGAGACCGGGCTATTCTTGGCAACATTTTTGCTGATTTTTCTTTTGAAATAGCTAGTGCCGCGGTTTCCTCGGCTACCTTCTTCGTCCTGGAGCAGCCAGAAGACCTGGGGGCTATGCCGGCAATGGGAGGCTCATGCACGGCTAGTTGGCCTCGGGCTACGTTCGGTGGCCCTGCACCTGGATAACTTCGGGGCTCCCTCGGCGAAACCGACACGACTGCTACTCAAGTCACCTCTGGAAATGCCGGCTACCGTGCACGAGGGCCTCCCCGCTTTCGACAACGATGGCTACTATCTGGGCCCCTTGCCGAAGGCGGCTACTTCCTCGACGCCGCAAAGCCCCATGCTGGCTGAGGAGACGCTTGGCGAGTGGCCCTCGAACTTCTGCCGCTGGCTAGCACAGTTGGCCCTGGCAACCTGCACGGCTACTGCTCCGACTGCCTCCGGAGAGGGGGTACCGACTGTGCAGGATAAGGTGAATTCCGGCGACCTCGACTATGTTACAAACCAACCAACCAGCATGGTGGCACGGGACCCCCCCGCCGATGCCATCAAAACGACGGGATAAAGGAGTTCCACGACGGTGGCGGGCTATGCTCTCCTGGGCGCTGGCCCCGACACTCTCGTGGACATGCCGCGGGCGAGTCCTGGGACTGGCTGAGGGGGAGATGGTAACCAAGCGAGTGGGATCCGAGAACGAGCTGGAGAAGGAGGCCTTCCGAATGGCTATGGGAGGCGAGTCGGCCTGCAAGCTCGTCCGGGATAGCCAACTACACGAAGAGCTATTGCAACTCCTGCAAGTTTGGATAGAAGGTCAGGACCTCAGCGAACCAGGCCTACTGGATATTCCTCCTGGGCAGCCCCTTCGTCTACGGCTACTTCGTGCGATCCTCGAGGCGGCAGGCGACCCGGATAGGGACTTCCTCCGTGGGCCGAGGAGGGACTCCCCCTTGGGATATTGGAGGGGCTACCCAGAACGTGTTCGAGGAGCAATCCTCCTGGAGGCTAGACAACGCCCCTTGGGAGCCGGCGCTAGCATGGGTCCCGAATTATTCCTCGGTCAGCGACCACAGGGATTTTGTGCGGGCTAAGTTCGACGAGGACGTCGAGGAAGGCCTCATGGAGAGGATGACCCTCGGCGAGTTCAAGGCGAGGTTCGGCGAGGACCGGGCTATCGCCTCCCTGGCCGTGATAGTCGAGGACGAGGAGAAGGACAAGAAGCGGATAATCCACGACGCGACCCACGGCGTCCGGGTTAACCACCGGATACGCTGCCGGGATAAGATCCGGGCGCCAGGGGCTAGAGAAAAGAAGCAAATCCTCCGAGAGCTGATACGCTGTGGCGAGATTGCCTTTTCGGTCGTGGGGGATATCTCGAAGGCCCATCGGAGATACAAACACCAGGCTAGCGAGCACGGCTTCATGGGCTGCCAGATAGACACCGAGGAGACGATCCCCGGGGACCCGGATAGCCAGATCGTCTACGTCAACAAAGTGGGCACGTTCGGACTCTCGCCGGCTAGCTACTGGTGGACCCGGATAGCCGCATGTGGGCTACGGGCAACCCATCATCTGTTGGGCCCCGGCTATCCCATCGACCTCCTTCTATATGCCGATGACCTCGAGGCCCTGGGGATAGGAACGGAGGGGAGGAAGGGTATCCCGTTGAGCTACCTTTTCCTCTCTGTTCTGGGATATCCTTTCAAATGGGCGAAGACTCGTGGTGGCTATAGGGTGGAGTGGCTGGGAATGGAGACAGAGTACTCCTCCTACAGGCTAGGGATGTCCAAGAAGCGGGCGTCCTGGCTATCGGCTTGGCTAAACGACAAGGTGACCTTCGGCAAAGTCACGGCCAAGGAGATGCAGCAGGGGCTAGGTCGGCTAGGCTTTGCTGCGATAGCCTTGGATTGGCAGAGGCCCTTCTTTCATAGGTTTCTAAACCCCCCCCCGCCGTCCTACCCATCAGTAGCTCTCAAGACCCTTCCGAGGTGTAGGCTGGAGAGCTTCGCCCACCCGCATACGAGCACTGTGCTACAACTTAACGTGCGTCATCAGACGCGACTGAAACTGCCAGCCCCGACTTCGTCCGGACCCCACCCCAACCCCAGCCGACACCACTCCATCCTCACAGCACGCCAGGCCACATTGCTCGCCACGCACTGCCCCGCGACACCCGCGCTGCCACACCGCCCCACACTGAACGCGCCCGCACCGAAAGCGCCGCCCAAATGCAGAGCAAGGCTCCGACACTGAAAAACCAGCAAAATCCTGCAAAAAGCAGCGAAACTCAGCAAGCCTCAGCAAGCCTCAGTAAGCCTCAGTAGGCCCCAGTAGGCCCCAGTAGGCCCCAGTAGGCCTCAGCAAGCCTTGTTGGGCTCTACGGTGGGCTGAGTGGTCAAATGGACTCGAATGAGCGATTAACGAGCACTACCTGAGGCTTCCATGGGGCCTCGCCTGACCACAGAGCCTTAACACCCAAGACTCCGGAGGCTCAGCAAATCATGCACGTCTTCGGAAACATAGATCACTGGTCCCTAAACTTGGGGCCAGATCATGTTGCTCTCCTCCGGGGGAAAAGAACCCATGCAAACTGAAATGAACCTCCTGGGCACGTGGAACGACAATTACAACACTGCTTGTCGCAACCCGGCGCTGGATATGCATAAAATAAAAGCAAGATGCCTAAAACATGCTGTCGCCAAGCTCGCATATCTACAAAAGACACCTGAGAACTACAAAGCCTTACCAAGCCTTGGCAAGCACTAGCAATGGTTAGCATGGATTGCCAAGACGTAGGGAGCACAACTCTACTGGTTCAGACATCAGAGGGCTACTGAGGGGTAGGACGGGAGGGGGGGGTTTAGAAGCCTATGATTCTTGGGGCCGCTCCACGCGTGGAGCGCAGCCGTTCAAGCGAAGTCCGGCTACCTCATCATCCCGACGATGCTCCGGGTGCTGATGCGGTGGCTAGCCGACAAGCTCGACCAGGGAGAGAGGCTACAGCGTCCCGTGACTCTCTACGCCGGGCTACCTCCACTGAGCTTTTTCACGGATGCTAAAGCTGAGTCCGATAGGGCCTGGATAGGTGGCTTCCTGGAGATTTCCGGAGGGAAGCCAGGTCCCTGGTTTTCCTTAGAAGCGGATAGGGCCTGGGCTCCGTGGACTCCCTGGCTCCTCGCCCCCAGGACTAGCCGGAATCACCGTAGTAGCCGGAGACTGTGGGCTAGCCGTCCGCGAAGCAGAAGGGGAGCGCGGGGAGGCCATTCTCGCTTGGCTAGATAGCCAAGTTCCCCCCCACTACTTCAAAATTACCCCCCCTGATGGGGGACTTTATCCAGAATGGCCACGGTCACACACCGTCGTAGCCATTCCAAGTCACAGCTATCCTGTCTTCGCATGTCAGAGGCAACTCTCCTGCGAGCGACGATAGCGAACGAAACTTCGTTTCTAGCGAAGCTACCTTCGATAGCTTCGAGTAGTAATAGGTTAGCTAGCACACATAGTCGTAACTCGTTCCTCGTCACGAGGTACGAGGACTTGACATGTCACACTCGATGGCTCAAGGCTCAGTTCTCTGTATCCTCTCTGCAAGCACCGCAAAGAACACACACTTGACCGACTTTTGAAGAAAACCAAAGAGGTAAGTCACGTAGAGGCTCTGGCCGCCACAGCACTCGGGCACACGACACGCGAGGAGTATGCCGATCACAATCGGGCTCAAGAACTAGCAAGGGCCCGGGGCACAAGCTAGCTACCCTACGAGCCTGCCCTGTTGGCGAGGCTCCGCTACCACAACAGAGTGCGCGGAAAACGCACGAGTCACTTATTTTCACACTTCTTTGAGCCTTGCAGTCGGTCACAAGTTGTTCTTTGCAAGTGCTGTCTTAAGCACATGAAAACAGGTTCCTGGGTTCTGGAAAAGTTTGAAACCTCTGCTGCTCCGTCCGAAGTGCTGGCCGCCCAATGGCAAGCTTCCTCTCTGCCTGTACAAGCCCTAGTAGCCGCACATGTGAACAAGCGTGCTGCAAAGGAAATTCCCGCCTCTAATAATCCCCAGGAGTTGCAAATGAAGGTAGATGAAGCTAAGCTAACTGAATGGCAGACCTTGATGGGACGGCATGCGACCAGACTGGTCCTGGGCCAGGAAGCTCGGATGGTGCGAGAACGCTTCTCTGATCGTATCATGGGAAGCCGTTATGTCGTGACATGGAAGGAAGAAGAGGACGCACCAGTCCGTGTGAAAGCCCGCTGGTGTCTGCAAGGACACCTGGATCCTGATTTGCAAACCAAGGCTTTGGCAGGTGACCTTCAGAGTCCTACGTTGTCACAGTTGGGTCGTGCCTTGTTGTTTCAGACCATAGCATCTAAGAAGTGGACCTTGAAGAAGTGGACCTTGGCTCTAGGGGATGTTAAGGGTGCGTTCCTGTCTTCAGGGGCACTGCCAGAGCGTTATCGACCGCTCTATGCCCGACTCCCGGCTGGGGGCATCCCTGGAGTACCCTCTGATGCCTTGATAGAGGTTCTAGGAAGGGTCTACGGTTTGAACGACTCCCCTAGTGCTTGGAGTAAGACCTTGAATGCTGCACTCTTGGAGGTAGGGTTTGAGCGATCGAGGTTGGACCCGTGTCTGTATTACATGCGCGACAAGGGTGTCCTCACAGGCATTTTCGGTGTGCATGTTGATGACAATGCCACAGGCGGAGAAGGTGCTAAGTACCATCAGGCACTAGAAGCTCTCAAGAAGAAGTTTGAATTCCGCAAGTGGCGCCTGCGTGATGGCGACTTCTGTGGTGCTAGGTGTACTCAGGATCCTGCAACGGGTGAAATCACTATGTCACAAGAAGCCTTTGTCTCTAAGCTTAGGCCCCTAAGGTTTTAGTCGTGCCCGTGCCCATGATAGGAATGCCGAGCTCACGCCCGATGAAATCAAGTGCTTCAGAGCGATCAATGGCAGCTTGAACTGGTTAGCTACCCAGTCTAGGCCCGACTTGTCAACACAGGTCTCCTTCGCTCAGCAATCCTTGCCCACGCCTCGTGTCTCCGATGCACTTGCTGTCAATCAAGCAATTCGACGTGCGCGACAGCATGCAGCCCTGCCGCTGGTGTACCAATCAATACCACTTGAGCAATTGACGGTGATGGTTCACTCTGATGCTGCTTATTATGCTAATGGCAAAGATGGTGCAACTCAGGCAGGCTACATGATCAGTTTCACAGAGCAGCAGATGCACCATGGATCACTTGTGAGCTGGACCCCTGGGTTTTGGAAAAGTTATAGGCTCCCCCGGGTTGTTAACTCCACCCTTAGTGCCGAAGCTCAAGCGATGGTGATGGCCACCGGAATGGCTGAATGGTCTTTGTTGCTCATGAGTGAATGTATCGATGGTCGCACCTTTTTGCAATCGATGTGGAACACCGCCAGCCGTCGAGAGTCTCTTGTTGTCACAGATTGTAAGAGCTTGTTTGATCATGTGCAGTCGCAATCGGCACCAACTCTAGATGATCGTCGTACTGCTTTAGATATCGTCATACTTCGAGAAAGCCTGAGCAAAACCGGCGGATCTCTCCGTTGGGTTCCAACAACCTTTATGCTTGCTGACTCTCTCACGAAAGAGAGTCCCGAGGCTTTCGATCTGTTGCGCGGATGCATCCGTCGAGGTTACTATCAAATATGCCCGGAGTCTGTGGTGCTCCAAACTCGTGCTGATGAGCGTGCTCGCCGGAAAGAGCTCGCCAAGACTGTCCCTACTCCGGATGAGGCTGATAGTAAGAAGGGTAAAAAGTAGACTAGGCCCGTCTGCTTGCCCGTGTTAATGTTTCGCTCCCTAGTAACAGGGTACTGTCGAGCGCTAGTTCCTCTGCCAGTTGTACAGTAGTCTGCAGTGATGTATATTGTCGGTCAGCGCCAGCTGATCAAATCGTGTGCCTGTGTTTACCTCGCTTCCTGCGGATTAACATGGCCCTCTCGCGACCTCTCAGTGCCGCCTCGTCTCCCAGTGTGTCGCCTGACTTGATGGCGCAGCGCTGGGGTTGGCTGGAACAGGGCATGCCTCCTGTGGAGCATGCCGAATGCCGGCGTCTCATGGTCAAGGCTATCATGGCTGGAGAAAGCGAGCAGATCATGAATGAATCCCTCAACGAGTTCCGTGCTCTCCGTTCCCGCCTCCAAGCGAATGGGGAATGGACCATTGTCCTCGACTACTATGGTCGTGGACCTGGTCCTCAGGCGCGCAAACGCGCCTGTGAAGACCAAAGCAGCCGAGCCGTCGTTGAGAACGACATGGACGAGGATCCCACAGATGACTGGGCCCGAGTGAGTGAGGTGGACTCCCTCGACTTCGACGAGCTGTTCGCCTTCCCGAC
Source organism: Symbiodinium sp. CCMP2592 (assembly GCA_905221615.1). Taxonomy (NCBI): domain Eukaryota; class Dinophyceae; order Suessiales; family Symbiodiniaceae; genus Symbiodinium; species Symbiodinium sp. CCMP2592. The sequence goes on from CAJNDT010000314.1 coordinate 207,139, forward strand.
GCCAGAGAATGATCGCCCAGCACCGCCACCGAAGGCAATGAACCGTAAGGAGAAGAACAAGGCACCGGCCTCTACCAGCTCCATGCCGCCCGATGTCTCCGACCTCGAGCAATGGGGCCACACCGTGATCGAGTTCGGCAAGTTCAAGAACTCCAACATGTCGTACTTCGAGCTTGCCACCTCCGATACCAAGGAGATGAACTCCTACAAGGTTTGGGTCGTCAGTCACTTGGGACAGACGACGGGCCAATGCAAGGACCTCGGCGAGTACTTGAAGGCATTCACGGAGGCCGGCCTCATGAAGAAGCATGTGGTGATCCCAGGCACCAGCTTGGTGCGTAAGTACAAGGCCAGTTCCAGCACCTCTTCCGGTTCGAACAACGTCGGCCCTACAACGCTCCGCCGGAAGTGAAGCTCTTCGAGCTCATGCACTACACTCCTGATCGATGGTTCCGTTTTACCAATGTCTTCTTCGTGTACATGTGTGTATGTTTGAACTCTTCAATTATTGAAGGGTTTGATAGGAGTGTTCGTGTCAATGTGTCAGCTGGAGGCCGACATGTCACATACCTGCAGGCACTTTCATGGCCTCGAGGCAAAAGACACTTCAGGAGAAGTGTAGTTCGGGCTACCATAAGGGTTCAGGGGTTTGTGTCAGTTCAGGGTCTTGGGATTCAAGGGTTTGCGTCGGCTGATGGGGTTTAAGATAAGGTTTTATAGAGCTTATAAAGGATTGGGGGGCAGTGACTTTGATTTCCAAATCATGTTCGAGCCTGTTCTATCGAATTGACACATGTATAGACATGTACATGCACTCTCGATACAGACACTTGCATGCGCTCTCCAATCTTGCGGAATGCCCTGCAACTTTCGGCTTCCCCGGTGTTGGAAACTGAAATCGCTGTTACTGCATGCTACAGGTCAGGTTTTCAGACGGCGGAACATGCATGCAGCGAAGCATGACAATGACAGCCATCCCCGACCCAGCTAGCATCCACAGCTGCCGATCTGGATAGTTCGGCTCCCACAGCACTGCGTTCGCAGTGCCACATCTTAGGTGTGGCGGGCTCGTTTGGCCGGCGCTCCTTCGGCAGCTGAGGGGTCCCACGCTTCGGTGTCCCAGCTGCTGTCGTACTCAGGATCCGTAGCACTACCATCTTTGGCAGCTGCCTTCTCTGCTTTCTTTCTCTCTGAAGCCAAGCCTGCAGTGTGCTCGTATTGCAGTGTAGATCGAGACTCAGCCAGCTTGCATGCATGCAAATACCGAACAATGTAAGTGCATTCACGAAGCGGCGACAGTGGCCGGCAACGATATCCTCCGCTGAGAGGACGGCCTTGTTGGCAGCCTCCGTGCCGGCACGTGCTGCAATACATCATCCGAAAGAGCCGGCTCTGCATACCGAGGGTTTGATAATCTACTATAGGTCTGGGGTAATCGGGCTTGACCCAACCTCGATCTCGGCTCGTTTCTCCTCCACCCTCTCGTAAACATACTCATCCTCGTACCCTGCGAAGACGCATTCGTTGATCCTGGAGGCACATGCATGCAGTGTAAAGAAAAGACATCTACATGGAGTGGACTGTCTATATAGGTGGTCTGAATCTGATTAGAGCGAGGCACTCTGCATGAATCCTCATCGTTTCTTGGCCCACGTCTTGCATGTGCTTGATGTTGGCCTGCAGCACCGATCGTTGAACATGCAACAGAACTAACTGCGTGTTTCTCCTGATTTCGGGCGTGAATGCACGGGGTCTAGAAGTTCTTGCGACATTGGCAGGAGCAAAGGAAGATCCCCTCAAGGCGCGCGTGACCGCGGAGGTGCAAATCCTGAGAGACCTGGTGAAGGCCGTGTCTGTTCAAGCTCAGCCGGCTCAGCCTGTTGTGCCGGCACCGGCCGCCCCCCCCAAGGGGTTGGAGATGCACCGGCACCGACCGCTTGATGGGTGTGATTCTTTTCTCAAGGTTTTCCGGATACGATTGTGTGCGATCCTATCACTGGTTCGGGACGCTACGATGCTAGCTTAACGATCCCTGTTAATTCTACCATGCTTTCTGCGTCCGTGACGGGTCCGAGGCCACTCACTCGAGGTCAGTCCACGAATGGCCTATGGATTGATCCTGTCACCAATCGCATCAGAAAAATCTGCGGCGTGTCAGCTCTCAGCAGCAGTGTCGTCGGCATAGGTGGTGCATGAGAGTCAGTGAGTGTGGCTTTTCTGTAGATCGCCTTCGAAGATAATGGTTCTGAATTGAATGCCACTCCGACACCAAACTCCAAACCCGAAGAGTGTAGCGTGCTGGACTAGATTGCCAGGATCAGTAGACTTTTCATGTCTGGTGCCAGGGTTTGAGTTTAGTCAAACACATTGCATAAACCCGTGAACAGATCGTAGGCTGGAAGCCCAAAGCAACTCGCGAGAGATTGGCCCTGTGGCAGGTGGATCTGAGTGGTGCTCTTCCGACGGCTCGCTGTTGCACGCTAGAGCTTCCCGAAGTCTGACAGTTTGACAAGCCCAGCCTCCGCCCGAAATCTGACAAGCTCCACCCCGAAATCTGATTCATGACAACTGAAGAAGCCTTCATTTGAAATCTGATTTGCTTCGCCCGAAATCTTCACCTTCTTGTAGGCCCTACCAGAGTCCCGGTTCCAAGCTTCGTACGGCAATCGTTTCCTAGATGTGTGTGCAGTTTAGGCCAGGAGCATGAACACCACGAGTTTCGAGGGCTTTGGAGATTGCGATCGTGCGCTGACTCAGGAGTCTCTGTTTTGATGGGTTTGGAGAAGCTAGCTGCAAGTCTAACATCGTATTCAAATTGTAGTTGCTTGCGGTCCCGAAATGTAATTCAAAAAATTAGGAAACCATGCTGCGGGCTTGTCGCGCTGAAGCTGTAACGTGCTGGTGGCGAGTTGAGCCTCACTTTAGATGCTCACTGGAGCCGCTCGTGCATTCCTGCAAGCTTGCGTGGCGGCAAACAGCCGTGCATCCGGCGCGCAGATGTCCTTCAGGCTTTTTGCTCTTTTGATATGTGGATCTCGTCGCGGTTTCTCAACCGAACTGTGCCAAGAGATCGGGATCGTCGTTTTTCTTCCACCACATCGTGCATCTCTCAATCGATATTGCATAAATACATTTTCTGCCCGATATGCCCCAACAAACTCTGAACCAGACAGAGAGAAAGAGAGACAGAGACAATTTTGGTTTTGGTTCAAACCAGCGCCAGGAATGCGCAATCGTGCGCCGACAGAGCCGGTGCAGCATTGAAAGAGTATTTGTTCCTTTCCCAACTTGCTTGGGAGAATCAAATCGGCTCGGAGTACGCTTGACTGTGTAGTGGAAGTATGCTTACCTAAGCAGGCCTGCCGGTTTCATACCTGCAGCATACCGGTGTCTACTTTGAGCATGTCCGCGACGGTGGCGTGGGATTTCACAGACTTCAAGCCAGGAGCCAGGCCCAACTCTGTCTTCTTCATCAAGCAATTCCCACAGCTCCAACTTGTTTTGAGCAACCAACCTTTCAGCATGCAACAAGCGCAACGCACTAAGGCGGGCAGTAAGCACCGGAAGCATGGTCTCTCCACATTCTTCACGCACCGTGGGAAATTGCCCAGAGCATCCGATATTGATTTTTTTCAATCGAACGCTTGATTTTTTCAAAAATTCAAAACCCTATTGATTCTGGTGTTTTTCAATCGAATCGAATTCTGTTGTTCGGTCGGGTTCGATTGATTTCTGACATTGCATTCTATTGATTTTATCGTGGCCTGTTTCAAGATTTCTCGATTGATTTCAGGACTGTCTCCTCGATTGATCTAAGAATGGATTTTCTATTGATTTTATTTGTGATTTTCTATTGATTTTATTTGCGATTTTCTATTGATTTTATGGGCGATTTTCTCCTGAAATTACATTGGCGATTTCTATTGAAATTACTGGATTGCAATTTCTATATTGACATGATCTAGCTAAAGTTTCAAGCATGTGCACATGCAGAGAAACACATGCAACACGCTTGTTAGTGCCCCGATTCATCACGGCTAGGTCGATGTTCGCTGTCTATGTGGGTTGGACAGCCCAGGATCTATGCTGGATTTTGTAGAACATGCAGGAAGGAAGCTTAATTGATTGTATGGATTTCTGTGCAGGTGTAGCTGTTCAAGCGAGAGGCAAACCTGTAGGAACCATGTCCCCCAAAAGGGAGAATGGTCCGGGCCGAGGAGGTCCAAGTTCAGTGATATAAAGGAAGCCCTGCAGCTTGTTCAGTGTTTTTATGGAGATGATTTAGGAAAAGGAGACTGGGCCAGGAAAACCAGCGAGATGCTGATGACAGTCTTCACCCATGCCCGCAGGCTGAAAAACGAAGTGCGGTACCGTGAGGCTTCTTCCAAACTCACGATGCACGAGAAGGCGCAGCTCGCAAAGCTAAGGAACATGGTAGTAGGAAAGGATGAAGGAAGTGTGACTTCCAAGGAGAAGGCAAAGGAGCAGGAGGAATGGGAGGAGGAAGTGGAAGATGTCAAGAAAAAGAGAAAGAAAGAGCAGGAACGTGGATTTTTGTCATAACCCCTAAGCACCATAGTCCACAGATATACAGTGGCAGCAGGTTCTACGGCCCACCCAGGAGCTGGAGATGGAGGAATATGTGGGTTGGGAAGCCCAGCTGCATCTATGAAGAATCACGGGCTGGACAGCCCGGCATTTTTTTGAACCATGAGATTATTAGAAGTTGGATGGCAGGACCCCCGGACCAGCAGCATCACCCTGGATCAACATTTTACGCCTGAGACCCTTGAGAGGACCCATGGCCATGGACCAGAGCACAGCAGCCTCACGCAGGACCAGGACCCGGACGACCCTAAACCCTGAACCCTGAAGCCATAATGGGTAGGACAGTCTATGTCTGATGACAGGACCCATGAAAATTCAGGACCCTAAACCTTAATTCCCGAACCCTGAAATCTTAAACCATAGAATGGGTAGGACAATGTATGTCTGATGACAGGACCCATGGACCAGCAAGCACAGCAGCCTCAGGCAGCTCAAAGACCCGGATGACCTTAAACCCTAGGCCCTTAACCCTGAATCATAATGGGTAGGACAGTGTATGTAGTGTATGTGGACAGGATCCATGGACCAGCCAGCACAGCAGCCTCAAGCAGGACCCGGATGACCCTAAACCCTGAACCCTGAAATCCTAAGTGGATGTCTGATGACAGATGACCCTAAACCCTCTGAACCCTGAAATCTTAAGTGTATGTCTGATGACAGGACCCATGGACCAGCAGGCACAGCAAGAGGAGATGACGGAGCCCAAGGACCCGGATGACTTTAAACCCTAGGCCCTCAACCCTGAACCCTGAACCATAATGGGTAGGACAGTGCATGTGGACAGGAGCCATGGACCAAGGAGCACAGCAGCCTCACGCACACCCAGGACCCGGATGACCCTGAACCCTGAAGTGTATGTCTGATGACAGGACCTGTGGACCAAGGAGCACAGCAGCCTCAGACAGGCCCAGGACCCGGGTGACCCCAAGCCCCGAATTCTGAAAGCTTACACCATATATAATAGCTTAGGTAGTATGTAGTGTATGTCTGATGACAGGACCCATGGACCAGCAAGCACCGGAGCCTCACGCAGCACCAGGACTATCCCGAAACCCCAAACCATGATGGGTTGGACAGCCCTATAATTTATAAGTGCGTGGGTTGGAAGGCCCAGCTTTGCACAACAAAACCCCTAAACCCCTCATCCCCTAAACCCTAAACTGTTAAAGAACGGGCTTCACTAAGCTTTCCTACTCACAAACTGAAGCGGTCACTTTTCCTTGTACGGTCGCTGTGTCCGCTGGTCTCGAGCCTGCGCGTCGCAAGAGCGTAACTGGCTGTTCCTATGCGTTAGCACTTTAGTTCCTGCAGGTGTACTGTCACAGGTGGAATGTTTAACACCCCGCCTTCGAAGTTAGTGCCGGTAAGTTCCTTACCAAACTGGCTTCTACCCTTCTTTTCCTATACAAGACAGTACCTGCACGGTTCCTTTTCTTCTCCAAACAACTGTTGTTCTTGTTCGCAAACGTTGCCGTTCACTCGCAATCCTCTCCAAGGTTGCTAGACTGTACAAAAGTTCCTGAACTTACTTAGATCACCACAGAAACAAAAAGGGCTGTGCCACGGTTCCTGTGCTTTTCTTTCCTTGGCTCTCTGGCCTCACTTCCTCGGCGTTCTAGCCTCACTGGAAACTTTTCTTTCCTTTGCCTTTGTCTTCTTCTTCCTCTTCTTCTCCTTCGCTTTCCTTGTTGGCTTCCTTCTGCTCCTCTAGCTGGTGCTTGAGGTACTCTTCGAGCTGCTTTGCCTGCGACTGGCACTTTTCCTTTCCTTTGAGGTCCTTGGACGCGGCCTTCCAACCAGTTTCCTTTGATCCTGAATACCAGTACCACTGCTTGTTCTCTTCGTCCCACTTCCACTGGTAGTTCCTGCCTTGGAAACCGTAGGCTGCAAACCAGTTTCCTTCAAACTCTCCACGTCCTCTTCCTTTCAAGTAAGAGGCTTCGTTCACTGGTCCTTTGGCAGAAAGCTCTGGGTCGTCCTTTCCTTCCTTCTTCTGCTTGTGCTGTGTTACCTTTGGTGGCTCTTTTCCTGCTTCTTTTCCTTTTGCTCCTTTGTTGGTGTTGTGTCTGGCTCTGTGGGTGCCTGCGACCCGGCTGCCGATCCTCTGCTTTCAAGTTCCTGCGCAAGGCTTGCAATCCTTTCCTTATCCTGCTTGCGTTCCTCCATCATGTCCTCCATCATTTGTTCCAGCTTCTTAATCCTGTCTTCTTCACGTCTCGGTTCCACTTCTCCTGATCCTGATGCTGTTCCTGCTGCTGCTGCTGCCTTCTTCTCTGCTTCCATCTGGGCAATGTATGCCGACGACTGCTTTTGGTCGCGCTCTCTCTTCTTCCTTGCTTCCTTCTCCTTTCTCTTCTTCTCCTGTTCCTTCCTTTCTTTCTCTTCTTTGGCTGCTGCTGCGGCTGCTGCTTCTTCCTCTTCTTTCTCCTTCTCTGCTTTGGCTGCTGCTGCGGCTGTCTCCTCTTTCTCTCTTTCTGCCTTTGCCTTGGCTGCTGCTTCCACTTCTCGCCTTCTCTCGGCGGCTGCTGCTGCTTCCTTTCTTGCTGCTTCCTTGTCTCTTCTTTCCTGCTCTTCTGCTGCTTCCTCTAGCACTCTTCTTGCTTGGGCCATCTTCTCCTCCATTGCCTTCTTCTCCTCTTCTGCTGCTGCTTTTGCTTCTTGCTGTTCCTTTGAAATCCTGTCCTGTTCTTCCCAGTATTTGCGATCATCTTCGTCTCGTGGTTGAAATCCTGGGTTTTCTGCCTTTGGCTTTGGCTTTCCTCTTCCTTTGCCTTCCTTCTTTCCTCCTTTCTCTTTTCCTTTTGTTCCTTTCTCGTGCTTGTACGTGTAGTCCTTGTCCACCCAGAACTTTTCTCCTGTGTGACTCTGTGCTCTCTGTAGATCTCGCCGTTCTCGGAATACTCTTTCCACTCGCTGCTGTAGTCGTAGGGGTACGGAAAGAGTTTCTTTTCCTTCTCCTTCTCCTCAAGCTTCTCCTTGCTTCTGGCGTTGATCTCCTTGATCTTCTTCTTCCTCGCTTCTTCTTTTGCTTCTTCGTCCTCCTCTGCTCCTGCTTTTCCTCCTTCTTCCTCTTGTTCCTCGTCCCCATCGGGGTACTCTCCGGGATCTCCTCCAACGTAGCTTTGCGTGTAGGCTTCGTTCTCGTTGTCGGCGTACTCTTGTTCCTGGTCCTGCTCCAGGATCCTGTCGAAGTAGGCTCTGTCTGACCACTCTCTTATGTCTTCCTGTTCCTTCCTTGGCGTGGAGGTAGGTGACGTAGGTCTCGAAGTAGTTCCCAAACCGTGTCCTGTGCGCCTTAGCTCTCCTTCTTCCTCTCGGTCTCGGGCTTCTCTTCTTCCTGTTCCTCTGTGGTGTTCTGGTAGTAGATGTCGTTCATCAGCTCCTGGACTTGTTCCTTGCGCGTGTCACACGTCTCGAGGACGTATGCCATGCGTTCCTTGGCTTCTGTCCTGTCTCTTTCGTTCTGCTCTGCCATTTCCTGGACCTGAAACTTGACGTCCTGTATCTGTCCAGTAAGCGACTTCACGCAACCAGCCACATGTTCCTGGGAACGACGTAATTTTCCTGCTTCCTCTGTGTTCTTGCTGAACGACTCTGCGATCTCGTTCCTTTCCGCGCTGGCATTCCTGAGTTCTGTGGCGGCTTCCTTTAGTGCTTCCAGCTCTTTGAGAACTTCGGGTTGGTCCTGGCGGTACTTGCGCTCTCCATGGCTGAGGTTCCTTGACCTTCTGCTACTTTATTCCTCGTATTCCTGAGCGTTCCGCGAGGTTTCCGCAGAATTCCTGCGTTCCGCGAGGTTTCCGCAGAATTCCTTGAGCTGTGAAAGAATCTCACAACATGACGTTCCATGCGCTTCTGCACTTCCTACACAACGTGTTCCTAGCTCGCATGCACTCATGTCACTGCACATTCCGTCCTGCTCACATGCACTACACGTCCACCTTGGGGAACTTCTCCTTGCTTTGGGCCGGCTTCTTCAGTGCAGGCTTTCGCTTCACCTTCTGGCCCTGGCAGCGGCGCAAAAAAGCGATGTAATCTACATAAAAGTTTGCTACCCCGCCTTTATGGCGGGCTTCTTCTGAACGGCCATTGCTTGCACTAGCTACTTAAACCTTGGGTTCCACAGCTCGAACTGCCAAAAAAGACATCTTCATGTTCATGCAGCTACCGGGCTCTCCAACCCGGGCCTATATCATTCCAAGACATGAACGGTGCTGTAGGGCAATCCAACCCATGCATAACATTTTGCCTTCAATCAGTCATCCAAGTCCAAGTCCACAAGCCTCCTGAGCAAAAGATCCCACAGGAACCTATACTTGGCCATCATGGCAGCGGGAAGCTTGACAGCGGCGGTGCTATGCACACAGCTGCCGGCCAAATGAACCATAGTTCCCATGAAGCTCTCGGCACCGTAGCACCACGTCCTCATGAAGGCGTGCTTGCAAATCCCGTAGACGTGTTATGGACACAAGGGAAAATCTGAAATGCGGTCCAAGCTACAACCGCGGGTTCATAAACATGGCCGTGGAGGGCATGTGGGCAGTCAGGTGGAACTTCTGGACCATAGAATATCTCAAGAGCTTCTTCTCAAAGCAATGTTTTCCAAGCCATTGGTAGTGTTTCAGATATTTCTCCACGGACTTGCTGAATGCGATTTGGTCCTCCTTCTTCCATCTCACATCCGGATTGTCCACCAAATCCTGATACATACAGTCTTCTTAAACCTAGATCGCGAAACTCTACAATTGAAACAAACTCTTCGGCAATTATTCTAGACATCCAAGGTGCATACATTTTCGCCAAAGCTTCAATGGCCAAGAAGCGATGCTGGGATTTTGGGCGCTCGTCCTCGGATAAGGTCCAACAAAAATGATCCTGTAGCAGCATCTGTGAAAACAACCAACTACAGCATGACATAATATCTCAGGCAGGTTTCCTTGTACCGTTCTGCAAGCGACAGAGCAGGGCCGAGACACTTATAATACATACATACATACATAATACATACATACATACATACATACATACATACATAAAAACAAACATACATACGTACAAACAATCAGACATACGAACATACATACTGTAGATACTATACATAGCATACTACGATACATACAAACATACATACAGACAATAATACTACATACATACATTATTATTAAATTATTATTGAATTATTGAATTAATATATGATAATACCTACATGCATACATACATACATCATACACACCTACATACATACATAATACATACAAACTTACATACAATTACATATAAATAATACATAATACATACACACATACACACATACATACATACATACATACATACATACATACATACATACATACATACATAATACATCATTGTCATTTAATTTCTTAACGCTACACATACATACATACTACATACATACATACGTACATGCATGCATACTTACATCCATGCTTACTTACATACTACATACATACATGCATACAACATAATACATGTCATGTATTATGTATGTATGTATGTGTATACATACATACTACATACATACAAACACACATGTTTCAAACACATTGAAAGTGAATTACCATGCATACATACATACATACATACATCCATACATACAAACAAACAAACATCAAACATACATACAAACATACATACATACATAATACATAATGCAGCATAATACATACATACATACATCCGCACATACATGCATACAATACCATACAAGTTCAATATACACAATATTAAATTTTAATTGTTTGAACTAATAAGGACAAGACTCGCCAGCAGCCTGCATAGCACATAAGACAGCCATCGCACGAATCATGCACAAGTACTTCAGCATTGGTGTGGCCGACGAGTCAAACCGAGGTTGGGAGAACGACAATGCTCGGATCACCTTCTCCACACCAGCCTGGGAGCCATGGAGCCTGAGAACCTCTTGCTGGGCCGCCATGAGCCTGGCCTTCCAGACTTCTGAGTTCTGGATGTCCGGGATAAGCGCATGCTTGCCCTTGCCGGGAGCAAACAAACGCTCCCACTGGTCTTGGAACTCGGGCATGGCGTGAAGAGGGTCCTGGTAGGCAATACGAACCTGGTGCGCAGGATCATGGCTTACCCAGACCAGGTTAGGATACTGGCCGCCGGTGACCAACAACCTTCCACACTTCCGGGCAGATGTGCACTGATAGGCTGCAAAGTGCCGCAGGTGCAGCTTCAAGCGGCTGCAGGACTCCTCTTCAGTTTTGCCTTCCGGATCCTGACAGGCCCTGGCAATGACTATGCCTATGCTGTCTGCCATCACCTGACTCTTGTCCGCATCGTGCTCCTCCAATGTGTTTTCAGGAACACTGGCACCTGTCTTGTAGACCCCAAGCAAGCCATCGGCGACAAGCGGGCCATCCTCCGAGCCTTGGGAGCCTTGGGAGCCTTGGGAACCTTGGGGACCTTGGGAGCCTGGAGCCGCTGACTGCTTGGCAGTGCGCGGTGGAACATCGCAACGGTACCTCACCAAACGATACTCCTTGCGGTCGTCCACGGACAAGCTGATGCTGGTGGCTTGTTCGAGACGCTGCTTGCGCACACTCTTGACAGCCCAGTGCATAACAAGAATCATGTTCTTGAGACCTCAGATGACCCGTCAATTATAATAAATTATAATAATATTAAAATTAAATAAGAAACCTTAGGCCTTTTAGAGTGCTGCATCCTGGCTCGCACTGTCAAGCTTCGTGTTCCTGCCAGCAGCGAAGTCTTCCGTGGAATTGAATTTCACGGCAGCTTTGAAAGAAGATGCTGTCCGGCACGCCCGCCACGCTCGCAGCCAATCTGCCGGCTGAGGAACGTTGCCGGAGAAGAGGTGCTGATGCTTGATGCTGTAAGGCAAGCACTGTGAGATCGGTGTGTCAGGAGCTAGGAAAACCTTCGTGGCCACCTGGTGAACGAAGGTCTTGCTGTGAGCGTGTATGCAGCATGCCTGCATCGCACTCCTGCCAAAGTCTGCGACTGATGCCTTAAGTCACAGCTGACAGCGACAACATGATGCGGTCCTTGATCGGACCTCATAGGCACCCCACTTGGTAGAGAGGCCACTCCCCAGCCTTAGGCATTTAGGGCTGCGAAAGTTGGGCTGGTGACGGTCAGCAATTAATTACAAAGGGGGCGGAAGCAGTGGATTTTTAATCAATTTACTACGCATGGCATGTAACAGACATATCCGCTCGTACTACACTGCACAATTCGGCCGGACTGCAACCTCTTCCGCTCTGCTGGGTTCTGTGCCAAAACATGCATCAAGTGTGCACAAAAGTGACAGCCGATGCCCCAATTTCCTCCTCGGCGAGCTGGTCTCTGGCCCAGCCAAACTGTCCGCTGCTGCTTGCCCCAAGACGTGTGGGTGAGGCTTCCGGCTTTGCTCCAAACATCCTGGAAGCGAAGGAACCTGACTGACATGAACCAGCCAGCAACTGCAACATAGTTAGTCTGCCACAAACAAGAACGATCCAAAAGAGAGAGAGAGAGAGAGAGAGAGAGAGAGAGAGAGAGAGAGAGAGAGAGAGAGAGAGAGAGAGAGAGAGAGAGAGAGAGAGAGAGAGAGAGAGAGAGAGAGAGAGAGAGAGAGAGAGAGAGAGAGAGAGAGAGAGAGAGAGAGAGAGAGGAGAGAGAGAGAGAGAGAGAGAGAGAGAGAGAGAGAGAGAGAGAGAGAGAGAGAGAGAGAGAGAGAGAGAGAGAGAGAGAGAGAGAGAGAGAGAGAGAGAGAGAGAGAGAGACGGAGAGAGAGAGAGAGAGAGAGAGAGAGCCACGGAGAGAGAGAGAGAGAGAAACCAAGAGAGCAATATGATAAAGCACCAAAAAGAAACATTAAAAGATTGACATGAATGTACTGTATGCATGCATGGCAGGCATGTAAGTATGTATGTATGTAGTATGTCTAGTTGCCCGGTTCAGAAACCTTATGAAGACTAACCTTTAACATTAATATAAATTTAGATTTTAATAAATAATATCTAAAGGCTTTCTGAACCGGGCAGCTTGCATCGGCTGCATTTCTCGTCGCCACCACGATGGCGAGCCAAATGCTCTGCATCGCTCTCAGTCGCGAGACCAACATCGCCACATCCCTTTCCGGTGTCGTCGTCGCCCTCCTGAGCCAGGCCTTCGCCGGACTCAAGCCGAAGCTTCTTCGGGGCCGCAGGCACGGATCCTTGTGGACCTCGTCGTTTTTTTGCCGGCGTCCGGTCCTGCTTCCGGGAGCGTAGTCCGAACCGAGCGGCAAGACCACGCAGGGTGGGGCTACCCACTGGCATTGAAATCCTGGGGGCCTTGGAGCCTTGAGCCTGGGAGCCTGAAGCGACCACGCAGCACTTACAATGACAAGCAAACGCAACCGTGGCAACCGTGCTAAGACTGGAACTGAATCAGACTCTGCAACTGGTCCAACCGACTAACCCGAGACCCGCGCCTCCGGCTTCCCGTTCGATCCGACAGCGAGCAGCTGCCTGGCAGACTTGAGGGTATTACCCCGAGTCAAGCAGCCCGAATGGCAAAACACTGCCGCGAACTCCTATGCACACTGCGGCGGTTTGTTTCGCTGGGAGTCGGCAGGGTGACCCAGTCTAAATCTGTACTGCTCGGAGCAGGCTTTCCCGAATTTTGCACCCGGCCTCACCTAAGTAGAGTCAGTCTATGACGCCAACTCCGAGTGGCCTAATTAGAAAACGCATGCCATTCCGGTCCGTCATTAATGACGAATTTAATGGCTACTTTGCCCAGCGATGGGCAAGACGGCACGCTAATGGGGCTGTGGCACCCTTCCTCGAGCACTTCTTTGCTGACTGCGGTCTCACGACTTTCTGCCAACGCTTTGCCAAAGCTGACATGCCTTCAGCCTTCTGAGCCTTTGGAGCCTTTGGTGCCTTTGGAGCCTTCTGCGCCGATGCAGCCTTGGGCGCCTTGGGAGCCTTCCGTGGCTTGCCATGGCGCTTGCGGCATTTCGCTGCTGCGCCGAGCACAACTGAAGCAGTTATGCTTGGCGCAGCAACCGTGCTGCACAAGGCTGTCGGCCGGGAAGCTTTGGGCAGGCTCCAGTTTACCAACGCAAGCGCAAACTTCATTGCTACGGCCACAATCTGCACATGCATCGTGTTGCCGCCCACTTAGCCGCTCTGGGTTTTAGCTAATTGTTTAGTGCATTTAGGCATAATACTAAATAGATGTTAATTGGTTAGCAACTAGTTGTATCGTGTTATAACGAGTTATAACGGCTATAAAAAATAATCATGTTACATAAGTTGTATATTTCCAAAGTAAAGTTATGCTAAGTCTGACAAAGCAATATAAAAGTTAGCAGGGTTAGCTAAAAAAATAGTGGTTGAAGATGAACCAGGCGCGAGTTTGTTTTGAAGTAGAGTTTCTGAATTTGAATAGCTTTTTTCTATAGAAGCAACCAACCATGTTTCGTTTCAGACAGGCAGAAAGCAGTAGCATGAAGGACGTGACACGACGAAAGTTGAGGAATTAGAGAGACATCCCAAATATGGCATGCCTGCGTTTTTGTTTAAATAGTAGACAGGGCAACGATTCCGCCAGAATGAAAGCAAGAAACTTTACGTAAGACTTGTTCGCGAGCTGTGTCCAAATCTCAAATCGGATGCAAGTTTGCGCCATAAACATGACGTCAACGCTCTGCAAAAGGTTCTTATTGTTTTGGTCGAGCCTAAACTGGCTTTATATTGGGAATCGGGCAGCTTGCAGAGAGCTGCGGATAGCTTTCAGAAGCTGTGCAAAGTTTAGCGAGGAGCATACAGATGCTGGAGACCTTGCACAAAGCTGCGGATAGCTTTCAGAAGCTACAGAGCCTGCAGAAGCTTAAAGGAGCATATGGAAATTTCAACCGAAATCTGTTAAAACCCTACAAGTGCGCTTTCTTACCTCGCAACGAAGGAGAACCTTAAGCAAACCCTTAAACCCTGAACTGGAGAACCAAACTGTTGAGTCTCCGTTTTTTTCAAGCACACGTCACCGAGCTGCAGAGAGAGGTGCTGGAAGCAAGCATGTGACACAACCATCGCTCCCATGACTGTAGATTGCAGGTTGCAACAGGTCCTGCAGCCTCACCAGCTGGAACCTGTCAGGATTGCTTTGCCAAACACTGGCATGAGTGCCAGGCTTTTCCTTGACGAAGAGGAAGCTTAGCACCACAGCCAACTCCATGCCTGCAGCACTGATGCAATGCTTCAAAGAACCACAAGCCCAAGGAAAGCCTGCTGTGCTGCTGCTTGCTTCCGCACCTGTAAAAAAGGATGTCGCCGCTTTTGCACAACATGCCGTTTTCCAAGCGGCATGTTCCAGAAGCTTCCATTCCAGGCAACAGCCAGTCGTTGGCTCTCAAGAAGGACTCCAGGGGCTTGCCGAGGGCAGTCTTCGATATGATGTGGCTGCTGTGCACGAAAAGCTCCTCGTCCTTGAGCAATTTGCCCACATGCTCCTGTGTCACACCAGTCATGACCGCCTTGTTGTAAGCTTCCAAGCCAAATTGGTTGCTGCCGTACTTTCTCGGAACTTTATGCTTTCGCTCCAAAGCCCAACAGGAGGGCAGCTGCTGCCACCGCTGCAAGCAATCCGGAAGATGCAGGGGCCAGTGATGTTTTGGCCTCAGGTGATCTGAGAAATCAGCCTCAACTGTGGCTTGCAATGCCGCTTCGACCAAGTGCAAAAAACGAGGAGGCGAGGGATTCTGCAAACCTTGGATGCTGTGGGCATAGTCCAGCACGTCGGCCCAAGCAACAAATGCTCGGCACGTCGCCTCTTGCAGGCCATGGCTCAGGAAATTGCTCTGCAGGAAGAACTGCAGAGGCTTGCACAAAGTGAGCATCTCGGAGGCCCCGACCTTGACTGATCCAGCCTTCCTGTAGGATGCCACGGCTTTGCTCGAGAACAAACCATCCAGCTTGAAGTTCGCATGTCCATTTGGCAGGTTCCAGAGCCCTAGCCACTGCTGCAAACGTGACCAGTCTTTGGACAGCAGCCCACTCTGTGTCAAGTCTTCCAGGACCCAAAAAGCCATCTCATTCATCACTCCATGCGAAACCAAGCAACGCATATAGTCGTAGCAATAAAGGCTGCTTGGCCGGCAGAGGCCCAACTGCTGCAATGAGGAGGAAGACAGCAGTGCATGCTGCGACCAAGTCATCCCAGCAGCCTTCTGCCGCTGCTCGAAGTGACCTGCCGGCTGCGAACCTTTTGCCTCCGCCAGTCGCTCCCAGCAGGCCATGATCTCTTCGTCCGATGCCACGATGCAATCCGATCTCTTGAGAAACTGGCCCCAAACATTTCTGCCGCTGTTGCCAGTGTCCTTCAGCTGAAAAATATTGCTGCAGAGAGGACATGGCTTGCAACCTGTGTCTTGCCTGTTAGAAAACACAGCTTTGTGAGCCGCCCCATCCTGAAGAATCATTCCCAGACGAAAGTGCAGACGAAGCGTTCCAACAGCAGATGCCAAGAGCACACCAGTCTCTGGCAACCTTGTGCCGAAAAGGCTTTCGAGGATCAGGCGCATGACCTGCGACATTCCAGCCTTGAGCTCAGAGACCTCTTCAGTTCGCTTCACACAGAGGCAATACCAGAAATCCTCACGGGAAAGAAGCGACTTGAACTGCAGAAAAGAAATGTACACACACCAACTCTTCCTGGATGAGGAACTTAGTTGGTTGCCTGGATGCATTTCATCAGCATATATCACTGCATCCCAACACGAGTCGTACGAAGAAGGATGCTTCGCATGCAAATCCAGCAGCCACCTCGCGAACGGGCCAGCTGCATGGAACACTCCAGCCAACAGCGAAAGGAAGTTCACGAACAGCAGCTTCTGCTTTGGTCCCTTCACTGTCTCTGCCTCTGCTGTTTGAAACAGAGGGCCATACTTTTCCATGCTTGGGTTGTGGAGCAGCTCTTCCGTCTCCTTCCAGATGTCTCGGCGAGAATGTTTCTCAGGCAACCCATGCTCAGCTATGTTCTGGCATATGGCCGCTAAGGCAGTCTGCGAGCAAAAGGGAGCTTCTTGTCTCACATCCAGAATCTTTCGTTTCTTGCTCGGCTCCGCCATGCAAGGTAGCTTTGCACCTCACAGGGGGCAGAGCTACTGTCGGATCCAAAAGCGCCATACACCATGAGCGTTCTGTTGCAAGTGCTTCATGTCTGTCGTGGGGATGTTTGTGCTGAGCTGGCGCTTGTGTCCTGTCTGCTATATAGCTTGTTAAAAACATATCTCGAATCTCAGGCTTGAGGCAAGTGTCCCTATACAGCTCCAACTATATGGGGCTCTGGCGACTTCCCATGGGTTTTCGGCAGCTTCCAGAAGCTATTTGACTTGGCCAGGAAAGGAGTGCACTAGAAGCTGGATTTCTTTTTTCTTCTCGTTGCAGATGCATCCGCTTTGCTCGGCTCCTTACAGCCGCCCGAGTACCCTGCTCCGCACTTGCAGGACAAACACCAGCATTGCAGCACTGCATTTTCCAGTGGAGTCTTGAACTCTTTCCTGCAAGTGGAGCAACCCCTGCATCTGAGCTGCATCTGCGCTTCTGAGCAGCAGATGGCTCCTACCCCTAAACCCCTGCAGGCCAAAAGCCCAAACCTACTTGTACCCGTAGAGCTGCTGCCTTTGCAACCACTCGGAGCGGGTCAGTCTGAGGCCTCGGAAGCTTTCATCCAAACACGTCGGGCAGCCGTTCCGGCTGCCCCTGCAGCGCAAGCAGCCTTGGTTGTCTGCACGAGGCTGCAACTCGAAAGCCTTGGCTGCTGGCCTCTTGAGAACCTTGCCCTTTGCCTTAGGCTTTCCAGCCTTGGGTCCCGGCTTTGCTGCCCGGCTCTTGGCTGCAGCCTTGCTCGCAGGCTTGGAGCCACAGTCGCCCTGCTTGTCCTGTCCGACCTGCTTCGTAGAAGCCGCTTTCTTGTCTCTGGCCTCAAGCATAGCCAAGTGCTCTGCTTCGAACTGCTCAAGCGTCTTCGCTGGCTCGGCGCTGTTCTGCAGAGGCAAAGAAGCTGTGTCTGCACCAGGGGCAAGCGAACCGTTCTGCAAAGGCAAAGAAGCCTTCGTCTGCTCGCACGGAGCCTGTGCAGCTCCCTGGCTGCGGCTGCTCGCTGCAGTCGGCTGCGTCAGGAACTGCACACTCGGCTGGGTCTGGCTCTGGATGGTGTTGGCATTCTTCAAGAAGGCCATGAGGCTGCTGACCAACTTGGTGTCGGAGTCCGGTGCCGCCAAGGGCTGTGCGGGAGCCGCAGGCAGGACGACGTTGACTTTGGGCTGTAGGGACTCCTGGCATCCAGGAGTCATTGTTGTAGCTTCGAAGCTCAACAAAATTAAAATAGTTTCGTGTTTGGGGTTAAGGGTTTCGTCCCGTGCTAGCCTGCTAGGGTGCTTGTAAGAAATAATATCTTGAAGAGCCTAAAACCAAGATAGTCCTGCAGCAACTTGCCATTGGATCGGACGAAGATGTGATGCTGCATCAAAGTGGCCAAGCCGTTCAAGTCCTTCTTGGCTGGAAGTCCATCCGGATAGGATGCCTGCAGGTGGGAGGCCGGCAACCGCAGAGGATCCGGAGGATAGCGGGCAAGAGATGGAGCTCCCGGTGGGATCGCTGTGTTGGACTGCTTGAGCTCTGTCATCAACCGCAGACTCAGGTCATAGCCCACACGAGCCGCCGGCACCGGGTTGCCTTGGTGGTGAACATGGAACCAAACCAAGATCGCGGTACATCTCTTCTTCAAGGATTCTTTCATGCCTTTGACCCCGATCATGCGAAGCCGGAAAGCGATGTGGCGACAGCCCTCCCACATACTGCAGCTGCCCAGGGCGGCTGCATCCTTCTCCGTCAAGTAGTGCTCGAAGGTGGCACATGTTTGTGCCACTGCCGCGAGGTTCGTGGCCCCATTGCTCTGATGAGCACCAGCAGCGATAACATCCAAGGTCTCCTGCAACTTGTCCGTCATGCCGTCCGGCAAGCTAGCTCGCTCCAAAGCTTCGTAGCACAGCACCATCTCGGAGGGCCCCACTTGGCCGATGTTGTTCAGCTTGGACTGCAGCTGGGCAAGCAATGCATCCTGCATCTGCTCTGTGTTCCGAGCAGCAAGGAGCTTCTCGCAGGCCTCGAGCTCCCCCACGAAATCTTTGGCCGTCCAAGTCATGGCCTCTCCGGTTGCTACACCCTGTTGGGAATCTAACTTCTGGGCCACAACTGCAACAATGCCACTGCAAGGGTCTTTCTGAAGAGACAAGGAGGCATGGTTCGCAGGACACATCCGGACGTAGCTTGTAGAGGCTACCAATAAAAGCTTCACGACTCTAGGGAGCATGTGAAGGCTGGTTTCGTGCAAGCTTTTATAAGCTAAGAAAATCAAAGCCTCTGGAGGCTGTGAAGACAAGTTTTCGCACACTACGTAGCCTCTAAAAGCAGGCCTCTTATAAGCCTCTAGAGGCTAAAAACAAGCCCCAAGAATGCCTCAAAGCAAACCCCCTCTCCCAGGCCGGGAGAGGGGGTTTGCTTTTCGGGACTTTTGCCCCGCATCAGGCTAGAAGTCTACAGGGACCAGGAATGGAATCTCTCCTCTTTTCATACACTCAAGCATCGCTGGTTCCTAGTCCATGTCGTCCAGCCAAGAGCCTCCGCGACCAGCCGGGTCCTTCGCATCCTCCGCAGCATTCGTCTCGTCCTGCTGCCGCTGCTGCTCCTCGGGCCGTTCTCGCAACTGCCGGCGGTTCTGCTCCTCCTGCATCCTGCGGCAATCTAGCTGTCGAAGAGGGCAGGAAGGAGCATGACCATATCCCCCACGACATCCGCTGCAGCAGTACAAATGGGTTCCCGTCACCAGCAAATCGCAACCCAGACGCCTGCAGACTCGGACCGCACGAGGATCCACAAGGGCTCGGTCACAACGTGTGCTGTGCTCGGAGCCACCGCTGTGTCTGCAGCCACTGCAGCAGAAGCGATGCGGCGGCTCCGCCGCGCGGCCGCATCCCCTGGTCGAGCAGCACCTGGCCCCGGCAACGCCGCGGCCCTGCATGGCTGCTATCAGGGATGAACACCTAACTCCCAGCAAAAGTAGCTTAAGCCCAGCCGACACCGGAAATTCAGAATCTGAATTCAAAAACCAAACCCTTCCACCAGAATTCAAAATCTGAATTCAAATACAAACTTCCGTCGGGAAATTAATCTGCTGAATTTCCCGACCAAGGTTTGTGATTTGAATTCAGATTTTGAATTCTGCAACTTAGCTTGCTTCTGTATGTTCTTAGAACCCAAGATACACAACAGTGTGTCTCGGCCCGGCAACAGCTGCAGCGGCCGGCATTCCTGCTCCCAAACCAACTGGAACATGCCTGCTGACACAATCCCTCCGCAGGAAAACACAGTCCCCCAGGCTCCGCTGAAGCTCGAGAGGCTCCCTCGCTACTGGCTTCAGCCTGCAAAGGCTCCCCAAGGCTCCCCTGCAGCCTCCAAAGGCTCCCCTCCCCACACAGCTTCACCGAAGCCTGCAAAGGCTTGTCTGCCAGCAGCCTGCAAGGGCTTCCTGCACTTATTCCAAAAAGAAACTCACACTGTCTTTTTCTCACACCCCTCGGTTCAGCATGGTCCATCAAGAGAGGTAGTACCGATAGGCGTCCTCTCCACGTTCCCGATCATCTTCCTCAGGTCCCGCATGGGAGCGGCCATGCCCGGGTGCTCGCAGATCCGCCGGAGGTCGCGGTTGAGGGAGTCGACCTGGTTGGTCTGCCAGCGATGGCAGATGACCGCCATTTTGCAAGCCCAGCCCGAGCGATTCTTCTCCTGAACCTCGGCTGCTGACTGAGGTCACTTAACCCGCAAACCCTGGACAACACCTGCAGCTTTGAGAGAAAATTTGCAATTCTGCCGTTGAGTAGCAGGTTGCTTCCACCTCTGCCAGTGGCCGTCCCAGTGCTGCTTCCACCAGATATGCGGGTTGCCAGCATCTTGGATCCACCCGGCATCGATGTACTCCTGGTGCCAAGCAGGAACCCTTGTGGATTGCCCACCCTGGTGGTGCCCCTGGTGCCACCACTGCCACTCATCCCAAGCATCGTCCTCCTCTTCATCCTCTTCTTGTGCCACATGCTCGGTTGCTGCGGGCGGCGGGGCAGCTACCTGGTTGCCGTGGCCTGCACTGTCATCTTCTCCAAGTCCTGCAGGGCCTCCTGGTGCCACCGGCGGTGGCGGAGCCAAAGAAGTGGGGACCTGCTGTACTCGCTGTCGGCGAAAGTCCTCTTCTTTGAGCTCCTGGATCCGCTGGTTGCTGAGCACTTCCGGAGTCCCCGCCTGTCTGGCGGCCTGTATCTCACTTGCCCGGCGAAGGATGTTCTCCTCTTCCTGTAGTCGGCGAGCATCATCGTATTGCTGCTGCAGCATAGCAGCCGTCACCTCCATGTTGGGCATCTGGCCTTTCATGGGCTCGCCGTGGAGGAGCTTGTGGTTGTAGTCCGCCATGCTCGGAGCCACAGCATTGGCAACCGCATACTCCAGGCCGGTCCAGGCCTGCCCAGGGACACGTTGGCATGATTGTTCCCAAAGCCTAGGGAGTATCAAACCACCCTAAGCAAACTCAAGGGCCTGCTGCTCAGCGATCCTCTGTCGCTTCCATGGTGCCTGCACATCACCAGGAGGCTCTATTGAATTTGAACCCAAAACATCGCCTGTTAGAAACCTTCTGCTTCTGTCGCCCAATGATAAAAGCGCCCCGGCCTCCGGGTCGCTCTCCGGCACGGCCCTCTCCCATCCCGCCATGCTTGAGTAGGCACACCTGCAGCAGTTCTGCATGTGTGCCTCTCTTGCAAAACACACACGCACATATTGCTGTAGCCTGCAAAGGCTCGTGGAAGCTTCTCTTGTAGCCTTCAGAGGCTCGAGTGACACAATTACTCCTGCAGCCTGCACAGGCTCTGCGACCAAGCACAACAGCCTTCACAGGCTCTTTCAATTCTCTAGCCTATAGGCAAAGCAGAAGCCTGCAAAGGCTGAATTACTAAGGAAATCAGCCTTCACAGGCTCCTGGAATCCTGTAGACACAGCAGGAGCCTCCAAAGGCTTTCAAATCACCAACTACCGATCCCTGAAGCCTTAGAAGTGGCTGGAAACTGCAAAGCACACTCCTTTTTTGTCACGGCCCGGCAAGCTTCATGCATCCGAGAGCACTGACTCACACTGGTCTTCTCAGTCGGACAAACTCTGCTTGTCCTCATCCTGAGCTTTCCTCTTGCCGCCCACATACTTGCCAGATCGCACATAGGCTCGCTTCGCCTTCTCGAACACCGAATCAATGTCCAGCATAAGGAAATCGAAGACATGCTCCAGGTCGGACACTGCCAGCTTGATCAGAATGTCCGTCTGTCGCCAAGACCTTGGCTTCAAGACCTCCACCGGCTTCCCAGCGAGCTTTATTTGGAGAACATCTGGCGCTTTCTCCAAAACTTCGCGAAGCTTTCGGGAGGTGACTTCATTGCCATCGTCCTCTTCATCGCCTGCAGGCTCAGCGGCGAACAAGTTCTCCCTGTCGCCACCATCCGCAGGCTCCTTGCTTCCCATTTCCAGGATCTTGGCCTTCACCGCTTCCCGGAGCTGCGAGACTTGTGGGCTGCAGCTCAAGCTTGGATTCTTCAAAGTCTTGAAGTTCTCCATATGGCCGAGCAGGGCTCTCGTCAAAGTTGTGCTGCTCGGCCTGAACCGAAGATACTGCTGGCCATTGTCTGCTTCGTGCAACAAACCCTCGGCAACAGGGACCTTGGGGCCGTCCTTGTACTGCAGGATGACTTGCCGAGTCAGCAGCATGCCGTCGAGCCAAACCCTGCCGGCAGAAGAAGCTGCAGGGGCACGACTGGAGGAGTCAAGGCTGAAGCATGAAGTATTGCAAGTTCCACTTTGGAAGCTTACACATGAGCTCCTGCAAAAGATTGGACTTCGGAGTCTTCGGTGTCTGTATGAAGCGAACTTTTTTGCTTTCGTTTGCTGCCAATGGTATGCAAGTCTTCCTGCTTGCCAGGAATGTGAAAATGACCTCCTGCACATCCACTGCACAGGAGATCTGCCGAAGGAAAACAAGTCTGAAGTAGCCGAGCCATCAGCGCTTTCTCTTGCCACTGCCAGTAGAAGCTTCCGGCCTCGGCTCCACCAGCAACTGGTCGCCCATCTTCAAAGCAACCTTGTTCTGAAAAAACAGGAACCACCATCTCGCCGATCTTCTTCGTGGATCTGGTAAGGGTAGCACTCGTGGCATCCGGCGCTTCCTTGATCATCCAAAACGGGCAAAAGTAGCCGGTCTGCTTCTGGATGTCCCAGCGAACAGGCGAAATGACATAGCAGTGCTCTTTCATTCCCTTCTTCTGGACCACGACATCCTGGGGACGAGGCTTCTGCACCTTTTGCAACTGCCCCAAGGGAAACAGCTGCAGCTGGGACTTGCCGTAGGAGCAGTTGGAGAATAGCAGGCCGTTGGTGCTCGGTCTCACATCTGGATCACCCAACCTTTCTCAGGAGGAAAACAATAAGTTCGAAAAACATGGCTTACCAGAACAAAGTTCGAAAGAAATTGCTTATGAAAAAAGTTCGAAAAAGTGGCTTATGAAAAAAAGTTCGAAAAATGGCTTATCAGAAAAATTCGAAAAAACTGTCATGTGAACAATGAAGCTTATCATATACTGCCTGCTGCAGTTTGGAAACTCCAAGTACTTCTTGTAAAGAAGCCCTTGGTCTTCTGCTCGCTCCAGCTCCTCTTGGAAAACCGTGGAGCCACCGGGCCAAAGCTTCTCAAGAGCTGCCTCCTCAACCAAAGCAGGCACAGCTTTGGTCCATTCCTTCAGATGCTTCAGCTCATGCAAAGCCACCTTCTCGACCTGCACTTGGTCGCCGAAGAAAGGCCGATGCTCCAAGGTAGCACCGTCCTCCTTCAAGTCCTTCAGGACAAACACCTTGTCCTTCTCAGCCTCCACGAGCTCGGGCCTCTTGATCGAATAGGCTTTGCCTACCTTCACATGCTTGTTCTGCTCCTGTGCGATCAAAGTCCGATTGTTCGAGTCCGCTATGTCCCGGACCTGCTCCCCAGACGAAGCAGCAGCCTGGGAAGTCTTTGCAGAAACAGGCTGCAAGGTCTCCTTGGTGAACATCTCCGTCATGGTGGCAAAGTCCTTGTACTCCTTGCCCTCCATGCCCTTGCTCTGCTTGCCAAGCATGTGGAGAATGAGCCGGACCTGATAGCGGCAGAAGGCCATCTGAAGATGCGGCTGCTCCGAAGAAGCTTCGACCACCTGCCATGCTGTCTGCATGAGAGCCTCTGCCTTGCTCACATCGCCCTCCATTTTCTTTGTCTTCAGGCGATCGATATCTCCCTTCGTCAGCAGACGGCTGAAGCCGTCGACGACTGCACTGCTTGGTGCAGTGATCTGTGTCAATGCTAAAGCAATGCGAATCATGGGACATCTCGTGGAGGGGATCTTGAAGTCCGAGTATGCGAGGCACTTTGTGAACTCGGAGCCCAGCATCGTGCTTCCGGCATATGCTCGGCTCATGGCATCCATATATTTCAAGATCTTGAAGGATTCACCTGTGGGAACTGAGCCACGAAATCCCCCACCGCCTGAATATACGGTTTGCAGGGCGGGTTGGAGCTGCCTGCCGCTGCCACCGCCTTCTTCAAGTCCTTGCCGGCTGCATAAGCTTGCGAGATGCACATCGCGACCTCCAGCTCGCTTGGCGGTTTGCCGATCGCGAGGTCCGAGTTCAAGCCCTGCTGCAGTAGCCCCGGCAAGGCTGGCACTCTTTCCTCGACTTCCGCCGCCAGGACTCGCCAGCTCCAACCTTCTGTGAGAAGCTTCGCAAAGTCGTCCCCACTGTGCATGATCTCATCCAGTGACAAGCCACATTTGGGACCGCATCCGCTGGCCAGCGCTTTGACGAAGGCACTGGTGTGCGAACAGCTAAGAGTTGCCCACCTCTCCTTACCAGTTGGCTTCGCCAAGCGGCCTTCGGACATTTCGGCAAGGCGGGTGTTGATCTCGAGAAAGTGCTTGCGAAGTCCTTCGTCCCTCGGAAGTTCGATGGCTACCGCTTCTCGCAACTTCATGCGATCCCAGCCAACGGAAGAGATTTGAACGCCCTTGGACACGACATCGTGTGGATTTACGAGGGCACCGTCCATGGGGGTCGCAAAGGAGTCGTAGAGCAGGTGTCGCTCACGAAGCAGCAGCATGATCTTCTGGCATTTTTGATTTATGCTCACATCAGGCTGGTCGATCAGTTCCTGCACAGTGATCGCCCAGTCCGGAACGGCCATGATCGAAAACTGCGAAGCTATTATATGTGAAAGCTTGTATACTGCATGCAAAAGCAATTCCTTCCAGCATATGGTTACAGGCCAACATGCATGTATTCCCTAGAACCTCTGCTCCCACTCTTGCATCATGCATACATAGCTTCTCGCCGGAGCCAAATGCTCGGCCTTGGATCGGCAAAATTCATATCCTTCAAGCAACAAGAAACAAACGTGCCATTGCAGCCTCGATGGCTTGCAACCTTCCCTGTCCTTGGCAAGCCTGCACAAGCTTCCGGACAGCAGGATCAGCCAGCACGGGCTCTAGCATGCAATGTGCTTCCAAATCACTTGAGAATAAGCTTGCAAAAGCTTCCTGCTCGCTTCGAAAAAGCTCGACTAAAGACAGGTACACAGAGTGCACCCACACATCTATTTCGCAGCCCCTGTGACATTCATGATCTATTTGCCTCGCATACAAACTAAAATTCCATTGATGTGTTTTCCTAGAAACAGTCACCTGATTCACTGGTGACCACAGGTGGAAACTTGAAAAAAGTGTTTCACAAGTATGAAAAAAGTGATTTTATAACTAGTTAATAAAAAAATTAGAGTAGTTAGTTAACGAAGTTAACCAACCTAAATTAATAGATAACCCCCAGAGCGGCTAAGCATGCTGGCGAGCTCCTTGTCGGTCACTTTGCTGGGAAAAACCATACGGTGAATTGGAAAACCGTGCAGCATGACTTTTTCAAGCGGGCTAATGATCCTTCCAGCTCGTGCGGATACCAGTACGGCCCCAGGTGTAACAGTAGGCAGGGAGCCATCGGTCCGCACCCGGGCTCGGTTCACATTCTGGGATACATCCGCGACAAGCTCCTGACTGCCTGCATGCTTTGTGCAAATGATGTCCCAGGCATCACGCTCACGCGGCAAATGCAGGAACAACGTGTCTGCGCAGCAGGCGACTCCGCTCTCAGTGCAAGGCCTCCGACTCTCACTCTTCAACCGGCTGCCCTGCTGCATTGAAGCTTTGCACATCTTGTGCAATTCTTTCCACTTTGGAGCATGGGAGCCTGGAGCCTGGGAGCCTGGGAACCCACGGTTGGAAGCTTGCGACCACTTCCGTTTGCGGCTTTCCTGGTACTGTGCCACAGCAGGGTGGCTCGCCGGTAGCAGTCTATCCAAAAGATCGACTGCGTCTCCGGAAGCAACTGAATCCTGGACTTCCGCCCAAGCCTCACGAAGCCAGCACGACATGTCCTTTGGCGAGATGAGGCTCACATCTTGCCGGACCCCGATGAAGTAGTACCTAGGCCTCTGGATGGGCTCCTGTAGCTCGGCAGGGTTCATCAAAATCATTTCGACATGATAGCCTGTGGACCTGAGTGCCGCCAGAACCTTTGCAGAAACACGCTTGATGCCTGACACATTCTCCAGCACGAAGCACGAGGGCCGCACAAGTTGGATGCGTGCAACGACCCCATAGAATATTTGAGCCTGTTTTTCCTTGAGGAGCCTTGACTTATTGTGCAGCAGGCTGAACGGCTTGCAGCTGAAGCCGGCAATGTACAGGTGAACGAACGGTGCCTTGTCAGCATCCAGGACACTGTGGAACAATACCGAGGGCTTGGTATTAGCCTCGATAACCGACCGAGGACCAGCAGCCACCTCACTCCCAAACAAATGCTGGTGCGGGATGCCGAGCTCCCTAAGGCCATGGATCGGTGCATCAATGCCACTGCAATCAGTTCCCACCAACAATCTTTGTGGAAGCTTGGCCGCCCCGAGACCAAAACGGGCATGAGTGGCACCGATGCTGGCATCGGTGGCACTCTGAAAGCCGGACCCCCAGCCATCCAGCCACTGCCTCAAAGTGCCTGGAATCATGGCGGCAGCGACTCTACTGGGCCTTGGAGCCTGAGAGCCTGGGTGCCTGGGTGCCTGGAGCCTTGAATGCAACGTTTAAGTTGAATGCTGCACTTGCTGACAACTTCAAACTTCGCGACACGTGACTGGCACTGGGACAGAAGCAACGGCGATGATCCCACCAGACCAGTACCCCTCAATTGACCCTTGGATGCACACAAAACACCCTTAGATGCAGTGCCTGGCCTGATCGTTGCATCCAAGGGTCATCCGGGTGCATTGAAGGGTCCTTTCAAGTTCTGGTGTGTGCTTTGCTGAAGGAATACAGGTGGTACAGGGTGGGGTTTAGGATTTAGGTGGCTTGGTGTCCAGGGCTTCGAGTGTAACCTGGGTTTCAGCAATTGACCCTTGGATACACACAAAACACCCTTAGATGCAGTGCCTGGCCTGATCGTTGCATCCAAGGGTCATCCGGGTGCATTGAAGGGTCCTTTCAAGTTTTGGTGTGTGCTTTGCTGAAGGAATACAGGTGGTACAGGGTGGGGTTTAGGATTTAGGTGGCTTGGTGTCGAGGGCTTCGAGTGTAACCTGGGTTGCAGCAATTGACCCTTGGATGCACACAAAACACCCTTAGATGCAGCGCCTGGCCTGATCGTTGCATCCAAGGGTCATCCGGGTGCATTGAAGGGTCCTTTCAAGTTTTGGTGTGTGCTTTGCTTAAGGAATACAGGGGGTACAGGGGGGCTTTAGGATTTAAGTGGTTTGGTGTCGAGGGTTTCGAGTGTAACCTGGGTTTCAACAAATTATCGTCGACGAGCAACAATGTTTGAAGACTTGTATCAATCTTTGTGGAAGCTTGGTCGCCCCGAGACCAAAACGTGCTGGCATCGGTGGCACTCTGAAAGCCCGAACCCCAGCCATCCAGCCACTGCCTCAAAGTGCCTGGAGACGCACGGAGGGCTGGTAGACATGCAGCCTCAGGGGCTTGGAGCCTGAGAGCCTGAGAGCCTGGGCGCCTGGGGGCCTGGGGGCCTGGGGGCCTGGAGCCTTGAATGCAAAGCTTGTGCACTTGCACAACTTCAGACTTCGCGACGAGTGACTGGCACTGGGACAGGAGCAAAGCCGATGATCCGACCAGTAGAGCCTCCCCCTCATTGCAGGAACAATCTGACGGGACAACAGGATCCCTGGCCCAGATTTTGCCCCAGCTGGTCATCCGGGCGCATTGAAGGGTCCTTTCAAGTTTTGGTGTGTGCTTTGCTTAAGGAATACAGGGGGTACAGGGGGGCTTTAGGATTTAGGTGGTGTGGTGTCGAGGGTTTCGAGTGTAACGTGGGTTTCAGCAATTATCGACGATCAAGAACAGGACATTGATTGGAGTGCGGTTTAGGGTTTACTTAATTGTTTTAATAATTAAATTAGTTAAATAATTAATTTATTTAATAAAACTACAAATACAATATTTTTAAATATTATTTAATAGATTAAACTTTAACCCTAAACCCTAAACCCTCATGGGGGCTGTTAAGGGTTGAGGCCTTTACTGGAGTGGGCATTTTAGGGGTACCAGGCTTTAGGGAGCGGGGTTTGAGGCAGGGACGTCGGCCAGGAAGGGCTATGGGCAGGGTTTTAGGCTTACGGCGGGCTCATAGGCTTTGAGTTCAAGGTGATTTTAATGAATCGACTGCAGCCGAGTACCGTAAAATGGTGATAATCTTAAAGGGTTTAGGGTCTGGAATTTAATAGGGTCCAGGGTTTAGGGTTTAGACGATTTATGGCCTACTTTAAACAAACACGTTGCTAAACCCCGCCACTACCTCTTCTTTTAATTAATTTGTGAGGGGTTTGCCAAATTTTTCAAAATCCTTCGGAGCCTTGGAGCCTTGGAGCCTAGGGGCCCTCGCGGACGCGTGACGCGTGCGTGACAATGTGTTTCTGTCACGCTATATACGCGCATGTACGCTTCTGTCTGAGGGTCCGTGGACCGGTGCGCCGGCTCACAGCCGCTGCGCAGTCTCCATGCGTTTGTGGTCTGAAACTTCCAGTACCGCGTGTCTGTGGCGATGCCGTGCTGCCATATGCAGCCCCAGTTTGCCAGGACCGGCAATTGTACTCGCCGTATGGCCTCCAGGATTGGGAACGCAGACGCTGCATTGTCCCGTGGAGTTGTTGCCATACCACGCTTAGCTCGTCTGATTCGAGCATCGTGTTCATAGGGCTCAGCCCCGCGGCGATGCCCGATACGGGACATGCCTTTGTGTGAAATCCGGTTTAGGATTTAGGGGTTTAGGGGTTTAGGGGTCTAGGGTTTGGGGTTTAGGGGTTTAGGGTTTCAGGGGGTTTAGGGGGTTTAGGGGTTTAGGGGTTTAGGGTTTAGGGCTTAGGGGTTTAGGGGTTTAGGGGTTTAGGGTTTAGGCTTTACAGGGGTTTAGGGTTTTTTTGATGCGATGGCAGAGGGGTTTAGGGTTGAGGGGATTAGGGTTTAGGGTTTCGGGGCTAAGGGTTGCAGGGCAACTCCGAAGCAACAGGGTTTAGGGTTTGTAAGGATTTAGGGTTTGAGGTTTGTAAGGATTTAGGGTTCAGGGTTTGTAAGGATTTAGGGTTAGGGTTTGTAAGGACTTAAGGTTTAGGGTTTGTAAGGATTTAAGCCTTAGGGTTTAGGGTTTGTAAGGACTTAGGGTTCAGGCTTTGCAAGGATTTAGGGATTAGGGTTTGTAAGGACTTAGGGTTTAGGGTTTGTAAGGACTTAGGGTTTAGGGTTTGTAAGGATTTAGGGATGATTGTTTGGGCTCAGTTCTTGGAATGTCTTAATAACCCTTGAACCTTGACTTGAGTGAATAGATTATTTTAAATTAATTATTATGTTAGATTAAAACCCTTAACCCCCCAATCCTGGCTGGCCTGAGCGGGTCGTAGGGTATTTAAGTATTTAGGGTTCAGGGTTTGTAAGGATTTAGGGTTTAGGGTTTGTAAGGGTTTAGGGTTTGTAAGGATTTAGGGTTCAGGGTTTGCAAGGATTTAGGGTTTGTAAGGACTTAGGGTTCAGGCTTTGCAAGGATTTAGGGTTTAGAGTTTGTAAGGACGTAGGGTTTAGGGTTTGTAAGGACTTAGGGTTTAGGGTTTGTAAGGATTTAGGGTTTGGGCTTTAGGGTTTAGGGCCTAGGGTTAAGGGTTTAGGGTTAAACCCTCGTCTGGCGAGTCCGAGTTGCGATGTAACTGTACATAGTCTGCGGGCTGGCTGTTGTGCTGTATGCTTTTATGCATGCTCTTCTGTAATTCGTATTCATAACATTTTTGGCTCAAGTGAGCACGGCAGTGTGTCGTTGGTAGCTTCTCGTTGCCGCGACGCAATTGCGCGCAGCCCGTCCTGGGCGGACGTTCGACCTGTCACGGTCGTTGGACTTTCTGCTTGGACGGAAAACGAGGGTGCGTGCTGCCCCTTTGGGTTTCCGTTCTCCACAATTGGGGGCTGTTCTGGGAAACGGCCACCCAGGCGGCTGCTGCGCCGCAATCTTTTAACGTGGCCTCGAAGGCGCGCTTGTCGTGCGCCTTGAGGCCGTGGTCCTGTGTGGCACGGGGCTCTCTCCTTCGCTAGGCGACCATGAGCGCTGAGGTCGCAGGTCAGCCGGAAGGAGCCACGTTGCTGAGGTGCATCGAGGATGGGTCAGTGGAGTACCCGGAGAAGATGCCCTTTATGTACTGGCTCCGTTGGCGTAAGGAAACGGGGTCCCGTCCCACCAAGAAGAAGGACGGACGATCCACGACGCTAGCAGATGAACAGCGTCTGTGGAAGGAGACGATGGAATTCCTCTACGACAACTTCGATGCCGAAGAGGAAGAGGAAGAAGATGAAGAGGAAGATGAGGAAGCTCCAGCTGCGGAAGCGGGCCCGGGTGCTCAGGATGGCGATCCGGGCCCCAGCTCTGAAGAGCTTCTGCCGGAGGCCGGGGTACCGGCTCCGCGTCCTGCCGCTGCGCCGGCGGACGTGGCCGAGACGGCGCGCCGTGTTGGTGCGCTTGCTCTCTCGCCGGTGGCCGGCGGCCCGGCCCGTTCCGGGCCTCCCTCGTCTGCTGGGACGGGTGGTCCCGTCACGGCGGAGACCCTGCAGGCGGACCTGCGGGAGCTCTACCGTCCCGACCAGGAACCGGTCGCGGATTACCTGACGCGGGTTTCAAGGCTGGTTGTGGCCTTGAAGGCGCACCAGGCAGAGGTCACGGTGGAGGATCTTGAGAAGATCACTACCAAGGCCACCATCCTTGCCGAGGAATACGGCAAAATGGGAGGTGACTGGCACCCTGCCAGGATGGTGCGGGCCCTGCGCACCAGGTTTACCGTTGCCGCGGTTTCTCTTGGGTCGGAAGACCGAGAGGAGGTCGAGAAGGAGATCTCGTGCCTCGGCGAGCTGATCTTGGCCCTGGGAGGCAAGAGCAGCGGCGATCCCGAGAAGGTTTGGAGCACTCCTTCTTCTGGTCCCGGCCCTGGCGGCCCGGACGGGCGCCGTTGCGGAGTCGGGCTCTAAGTCCGGAGCACCGGCGCCTCTCCCGGTGGACCTTCAGCTCGCGATCCCTGAGGATCCGCAACCTGGTCCGGGGGACTCACCCCTGAAGTCCCGCCTTGCGGCTCTGGAGATAGAGCTCGAAGGGCTTAAGAAGGATAAGCCCGGCGAGCCTCACTCCGCCAGCGGCGGAGCCGGAGAGCTCGCTGCAGCTTTGGCGGCCCAGACCGAGGCGCTCAAGGAGGCCTTGGCGTCTCGCGGAGGTCAGACGTCGATCACGACCGTGAAGACGGACCTCCAATGGCCCTCGCTCACCGACGATCGCTCCGACATCCGGGACGTGGTCCAGTTCTACGAAGAGTTCGAGGACGTCTGTGGCCTTGCCAACAACTGCAAGGGGATGAATTTCCGGGAGAAACTCATCGCCCTTCGTGCTCGCTGCCGCGGCTCGAGGCTTAAGACCTTTACTAACGTGTACAAGGCTGCCTCCAAGACCGGGGAAGTTACTGAGAATCCCCAAGCCGTTTACGAAAGGATCAAGCAGCGGCACCTTGTCTTCGGCGAGAGCCGAGAAGAGAAGGAGATGAGGGTGGACGCGGAGCACGTCGCCCTCACTAAGGGCCGTCTCACAGGGCACCAGTTCGAGCCCCTGTTTGAGGCCTCCATCGCGGAGCTGGAGAGTGTGGGTCTTGGCAAGACAGCGAGGGAGCTCTTCCTAAGCTACTTGCGCAAGATGCCTCCACATCTCCAGAAGGAGATCCGCGGTGATAAGCGGTTGTGGCCTAGCGACGGCGCATCCGCAGGGCTTCGAGGCCCTTCGACCTGGGAAGAAGCGCATAAGGTCGTCCTCGAATATGAGCAGCGTGAGGCTGCGCATCGGGTGACGGCTAATAGCGTGTACGCAGGTTCGACGGAAGACCCAGCCCTGTCCGCCGCGCGGAAGGAGGTCGAGAAGCTGAGGACGGAGCTCAAGGCTTCTAAGGCCGCGGCCAAGGCGGCCGCCTCTTCCACGCTTGCCGCTGGTCCGAAAGGAAATGGAAAAGGTAAGCCTATCTGTTTCCATTTCCGCGACCACGGGAACTGCCCAAAAGGGGACGCGTGCCCTTACTCGCACGACAAGGAGCTCCGCAAAAAGGCCCTCGCGGCCAAGAAGGAGCGGGACGCGTCCACCCTGGCGACAACGCCGGGGAAGGGCAAGGGCAAGGGCAAGGGTGGACCCGGAGGGCAGCCCAAAGGCAAGGCCAAGGCCAAGCCCAAGGCGAAGTCCAAGGCGGGCGCGAAGCCGCCAGGGACTATCTGCCCTTTCTTCAAGAAGAACGGGTCGTGCCGTAAGGGAGCGGACTGTGACATGGTCCATTCGCTTCCCGCCACTGGGGGAGCCGCGTTGCCTTCGAACTGGGCGGCCCCGAGTGGCGCCGGGATGGTGAATCCCTTCGCTACGCTCTCCATCCAGATTGGGAGCGCTGGCACGGTTGTTGCGGCGAACTCCTCCGCTTTCCCGCTTGCCAAGAGCTCGTCGTCGAAGTTCAGCTCGTTGGACGAGCTGCCTCAGGACTGGTGGCACCTCTGCGAGAACGAGGTCGGGGGGTACCAGTACAGAACAGTCGTGCAGGTCATCGACGGCATGGTGGAATGCATGCTGGACGGGTGTGCAGGCTCGAACCACATCACGGAGGAACTCCTCTGTGGGATCCTCAACCGGGCTGCTGCCTTGGGGATCGGCACGGAGGACCGGAGGTTTCCTGTCGTGAAGTTCGAACGCTGGGTGCATCCGGAGTTCGTCCATGGGATCGCTGCAGGGAAGCCGGTGCCCCTGAAGGGGGCCGTCGTGCTGAGAGTCCGCTTTCTGGAGGGGCTCTCCCCCGACAACTGCAGCGAGGGTCCAGAGATATTCGTGCGCTGTAAAATAGCCGCGAAAGGAACCTCGGATTGGCATGGGCTCATCCTTGGCGGCCGCGCCTTGGATTGCTCGGGACGGCAGGGCTTGGGCTTCAAGCCCCTTCCTGACTGCCACTCCCTGGAAACCCTTGGGATTAAGATCCCCAGGTGCGAAGACTACAGTAGGTCGCGGAAGGACCGCGCCTACGCCTTCGAGTCCAGGCTTTCTAGTCTCGACGGTGCTCTGTGCTTTGAGCCGGGTACCGGAGGCAGGGACCTGCTCCGGTACAGCGGGGAGAACCCGCTGGAGCTCTTGGCCGGAGATGGGGTCATCGCACCTGTGAAGAGGGAAGGCAGTGGAGGCCAGGATGGCTCCCTTACGGAGGCTGTCCTCCCGGTAGAGTCCGCCAACTGCGAAGCAGTGCCTGGGCTGTGGCCCACAGGAGCCGAGGAAGGTTCGATCTTGCTGGTAGCCGAAGAGGACACGACTGTCTCTCCGGGTGCCGTCGTCGGCGAGGTCCGGACCGGGCTCGCGCAGACCACCGCGTGTGAATGCGGAGGGGTTGAGACCCTCTTTACGGACGCGAGTGGTGACCCGTGTGGGAACTGCGGATTAGGCACTGCCGAAGACTCGACCTTCCCTGGATGCTTTGCGTGCGGGTCCACCGAGAGGACCGCCGTCTGTGGCCTGCAAGGCTGCGGCGCATGCTCGCACAGCAGGGGTTGGCGTAAGGGCCTGAGGGTTGGGGCGGTTTTCGCCCTTGCCGCCGTAAGCACGGTCCTAGGAGGGCCTTGGGCCACGGAGTCCGTGGTTACGGATCCGGATGCCGTGTCCTTCCTCTCCTCCATCCCCACTGAGGGCCAGTGGTGGCAGACGAAGGGAGGAATGGCTGGCCTTTGGAGCGGCAGGCCCCAGGAAGGTGACCCGGAGAATCGGCCGGATGTCGAAAGGCTTCCGTACGAGACTTGCCTCTTGAAGTCTTCTGGCGGCCCGTGGCGGTTGTGGCAGACTAGGGACCTCAGGCTTTGGCCCGAGTCTGTCGACTGGTCGACCGTGCCCGTCACGTCCGATCTCGCGGTCTTCAGGACGAAGACGGGGCCGCGTTGGGCAGGATGGGATGCGGGTTCCGCTACGAGGGGGCTTGGAGGAAGCCACGGCCGAGACGTCACTAGTGGTTCCAGAGTGGACACTAGGAACGAGCCGGTGTACCACATAGTGGAATCGGCCGACATTGAGAAGATGATCGAGGAACCTCCCTCCGACTACTACTACGACAAGCTGCGGGAGGATATGGGTGCGAGGCACAAGGGTGCTTGCCCGCACCTTCTCGATCACCTGGTCTCTTTGGAAGCTTTCCTCGACAAGAGCATCCTCTTTGGGTTCTCCTTTGGTGTCGCCAAGGCTGAGATCTGTGTGTCAGAGGGTAAGCTCCTCGGGCACCGGATCGGGCGGCACGGGAGTGCGCCCGACGAGGAGCGATGCCAAGCGGTCGTGGATTTCCCGCCGCTTAAGGAAAAGCTCCACATCCAGCAATTCCTTGGGTGTGCGAACTGGCTTCGGGGCTATCTGCCAGCGGAATATGGCCATGCTGCTAAGGTTTTGGGCCAATGGCAGAAACCGGGAGCGGAGTTTCCGGAAGGTGGCCTGGGGACAGGCACCACTGCCGGCTGCAAGGCTTTCAAGGCCATCAAGAAGATGATGAGCCACCATATCAGCCTGGCGGCCTTCGATGAGGCGTCGGCTGCTGATGGCTCTTGCCCGCTTGAGCAGATAGCGGACGCCAGCGGGATTGCGGTAGGGGGCTCGGTGGTGCAAATGAGCAGGGACCTCTCAAGGATTAAGGTTCTTATGACTCACTCCAAGAGTCTGACCCCTGCGCAGCAAAATTGGCCCCCGCTGATTCAAGAAGCCTTCGCACAGCTCGAAGTCAAGCGAGCAACCCGAAAGGTCTTCGGAACTATCCGAACCCTGTGTTGGACGGACCATGCCAATCTTACGAGAGCGCAGTCCTCTGATATCGGCTCCGACCAGAAACTGGTTCGATGGGTTGCGGAGATCTTGATGGATGGGTCTGAGATCAGGAGTCTCAGTGGTCGCAGTGCGACGCTGGGGGACTCCTTTTCCAGGAACCCGAAGGGTCGGGACGAGCTCTTGGCCGCCCGGACCAAGGACTTGGTCGGGATGACTGGCCAGCTGAAGGGGTTCGACCTGGACCAGTACCTTGGAGAAGGGACCGAAGGTGACGGTCCTGTTCCCTGGGCAGTAGGGGAAGACGCGGTTCCCGATCACGCGACGCAGGTTGCCCCGGCGACCGCGGCTGCGGTGCCGGTCGGGGTCGCGGGCGGTCCCCCTGTCCGCGTTATGATTGTTTTCGATTATGCCCCTTGGACGGAGCAGGAAAGGGCGCTCACGGAGATCCGTGAAGTCTTCGTCTCGGGAATCCCGGGGCACTCCATTGCGGTGAGAGGCTGCTGGGGCCCTTTTGAGGACGATGACGGAGTGGCGTCCCACTTCGACGGTATGACCGGTAAGCTTACCGGGCCCAAGAAGGTCAAGAAGCTCCGCGTCGACCTGCTTACGTCCTGTGCGAAGGTACTTCGGGAAGCCGCTGCGTTTTCCCCTACCTTTCTGGTAGGACTTGGCCAAGGAGGAGTTGTCACCGCTGCCTTGCGGTGGCCGCTGGTGGTTGAAGTCACCCTCCAGGCCCGCAACCTGCAGCGCAAGGAAGCCCGCGTCGCGGGCCTCGCTTGGGCAGGGATCAAGGGTATCTGGAGCCTTAAGCCTAAGGTCTGGAAGGCGCACTCTACTCATGCTGAGGTGGCTGAGGCGTGCCCAGAGATGGGGCGTGAGTTTCCCGAGCCCCCTATACCAGGATATGGGATAGTGGGCAAGATTGCCGCCTCCGCTGAGGTCCTTTCGTCCCTGAAGCTAGAAGGGATCTCCAAAGTCGCGGATGTTTCCTTGCGTGGTCTCGTTGACGCGCCCTCTCGGGAGCTTTGGGATCACGAAGGAGTCTGCGCATGCGGAAAGAGGACATACCTATTTTCAAGGTGTCCTTCGTGCATCCGGCAGGAGGCGGAGGAAACAGCTCTGGAGGTTGCTGAGGCCCAAGCCGAAAAGGAGGCCGCTGAGGGCCCGGAGTCTGCCGACCCGAGCGTGTCACTCGAGGTGAACGCCCTCTTGTCCGCCAGCCTTGCTGATGGTTCGGGGGACATTGATACGGACCTCATCCGAGCATGGGCCAAAGGTTTCCTCCAAAAGCCCGTGGAAGGGCTCCTGCCCACGGTGTACGGCAGGATTAAGGCGAGGGTCTGGACTGGGGGCGACCTGGAGCTTCCAGTCGAGGGGTGCGAGAAGGACGGGCCTTCTTTGTGGAGTTCCTGGGTCGTGAACGCCTCTGGTGAAGTCCTGCAAGGGCACCAGGCCTTCCCGTCCTGCCTGAGCGGGCCGAGCTCGCTCAACTGGGCTGTCGAGGCCAACTGGCACAGCCACAGGCATGTGGTTAATTCTGAGTGCGAACGCATATGGAATCTCCAGGAGGGCGAAGTTCGCCTCCGGGAATCCTTTGCGTGTCTCCTTGGTCTCAAGGGAGAGGTGGACCGCGTGGAAGGTTGGAATGATGGGGACGGCATCCAGTCCCTTGGGCATCGGAAGTCGCTCAGGGCTTCGCCTGTCATCGCCGCCTTCCAGTGTTCAGGAGAGGAAGGCCCTTGGATGGCCGTCCAGCTCTCGAAGAAGATCGAGGTCAAGGAAGGAGAGCTTAGCAGGACCCTGGCTTTTGTGGGGTCCGCTACCAAGGCCCCACGGGTGGTTGTGGAGTTGTACTCCTCCCACCGGCCCTTTTGTGTCCAGTCACATTCCGTGCGGACTTGCCGGGTTAAGGTGTCCGCGTCCGGGGGTTCTGGTCCCCTCAGCCTCGGTTCTTTCCCTGTGCTGTCGGACAAGGACAGCCCGGAGAGTCAGAGAGGAAAGCTGGCCTTGGCGGCCAGGGATGGCGCCGGGCTCTGCGAGTTCGGCGTCACGCCAGCTCTTCGCACGGCTTGGCACGAGGCTCAACGGAGAGATCCGTCCCTTACGGCTTCGGTCAAGAAGCCGGAAGCCCCTTTCAAGCTTGGCTCGGACGGAGTCCTGGAGAGGGAAGTGACCATCAAGACTGGCCAGACGGTGGTCGTCCCGGTCGTCCCGAACGGTATCGCCGGGCCCAATGGCGTCACGTGGCGGAAGTCATGCTACATGAATGTGCATTGTGGCCTCCTGGGGGCGCACCGTTCGGCGGAGGTCACGTTCCGTCTCCTTGAAAGGGCCGTCTGGTGGCCAGGAATGGAACCAGACGTAAAGTTGTGGGTGTCCAAATGCCTGGCGTGTGTTAAGGGCAGGGCCCGAGCCACGAAGGTCGAAGCGAAACCTGTCAAATGTCTCGCGGAAGCGTGTTGGCAGGAAGTTTCCGTCGACTGCGAGGGTCCTAATAGGGAGGACCGCGATGGCTTCCGATACAGTATTACGTACTTTGATTGCCTTAGCCACGCAGTGCTTCTGGAACCCATGAAGACACTTACGCATACGGATGTGCGTCGGGCATTTCTGCGGTGCGTGCTGAGATCACGCACCCTGCCCCGCCTCATCCGATCTGATCGAGGCACTGAGTTCAAGAATGCCATGATGCTGGAGTTGTGCTCCATGCTTGGGACAAGTCAGCAGTTCAGTATGGCTCTCAGGCCTTGTGAGATGGGGTCCAACGAGAGGGTCCACCAAGAGGTCCAGAAGGTTCTGGGTAACCTCATCCGGCATATCGGCGGATCCATGGAGAACTGGAGCGAATGGCTCATGGTCGCCGAGTATGTGTTGGATAATACCCCGGGGGCGCATGGGTACACCCCCAGGGACCTGGAACGGTCCTGGAGCCGCGCCTTGCCGTTGGAGAAGGACGTTCTCCGCGAGGCCCTCCAATTCGAGCCCATCACGGACTGGGCCCGTTCCCAGTTCAAGCAGTTTTCCGACTTGGCGGCCGCTGTGCGGCGCCATTGGGACGCGAGCAGTGAGGCGCGTGCCCGACTTGCTAATCGGTCGCGTCGCACAGTTGAGCGCCGCGTGGGGGACAGAGTTGTCTGGAATTCCCCCAAGCCCCGGCCAGAGGGGGCGGGGCGTGTCCCTTGGAAGCCTGGTCTGACCGGCCCTTGGAGGATAGTGGCGGTTAAAGGCCATAGGCTGCAACTCGAACTTGTTCCTGGTGGCCCTGGTGAGGCGCCAGGACGGCAATGTGAAGCCCACGCGGAGGATGTAGTGCTCGTGCCGGAAGATGCGGAGGTGCCCGAGAAGAGGGACCCCATAGAGTTTTTCGACGAGCCAGAGCATCAGCCGCCTTCATTGGGTCAGCAAGCGGCCGGTGAAGCTAAGCAGGTCGAGTTTACTGTCAAGCGCCGGGGCCGCAACTTCGTGTTGCGTATTGGTGACCATGTTGCGTACCATGGCGCCCGAGTGGGCCCTAAAACCTGTCGCCTAGGCAAGGTCACGCAAGGGGACGAAGCCAGGGCACAGGTGGGCGTCCACCGGTACATCCCCGACGCCTCAGGACTCAGAGTCCGGTGGCACCTTGCGTTTTTGGACGAAGGCGGTTCTCTGACCAGCGAAGGGACGAGACAGGCCATAGAGTCCATCACCGTGAAGGAGATTATCTCCAAGGTGGATCTTAGTAGGGATGGGGTTCTCGCTGCGTCTTCTGCCCGGAAGCTCGATAAGGCCGGTTACTTCTTGCAAGAGTCCGTGCCGGACCGAGTGGGTGTGGCAGCTTCCCCGATTGACGTCCCTGCTGCGTTGAAGGAGCTCCTTGCTGAGGCTCCCGCGCCCTCCTTGAGCGTCGGTAGAGGTAGCTCCTGTGCCGCGGTCCAGGGGTGGATCAGAGATCACCTAGAGGGTATGGACGTGGACCTTGTCGAAGTAGCGGTGTCGGAGCACTCGCTTACTCAGGTCAGTAAGGCAGGAGGCCTGCGTAGCACTCCTGCTGCGGTTCAAGGAGCCAGCTCCTACGGGATCCGCTGGGACTTCTCCTCAGAGGAGGACCGGCAAGCCC